>VDFB02336514.1:0-139220 GCA_007258455.2 Sequoia sempervirens
ATGGTATCCATCTCCTCTACTAATGGATCTCCGTCAAGAGAATTTCTAGGAGTGACTATATTCCTTACTTTGCCACTTGTTGGACTCCTTGTCATAATCATACCAAAATGGATTTCACTTGATAACTTACTCAAAATAAATCAAAATAATCTAATTTTTGGCTGTAACTTATTTGGCCCTAGATATCACCTTTTAGAAAAAACTCCAAGAATTTAATTTATTTGTAGCCTTGGGAGCAAAATTTGTGGAAATCCTAATTTCATAATAACTCCTTCAATTCATTGATCAACCATCTAGAATTTGAAAAAAAAAAAAACCTTGGGAGTGAATTCCATAACTCCTTTTAATATACTCTAGATGACCTCAAATATGCAATTTAGCAACTTCAATATGTCCTTGATCAACCCTCCAAAAAATTGAACAAAATTTACTAAATTGAGAGAGATACGTGTTTCAAAAATTGACCTACTAAATAAAAAAGTCACATTATATCTTATTTTAAAATGCCAATATCATGCTCTAACATCTATTGTTATGGAATGACCTGTACAAAACAATAATATAATAAATAATATTTTGTAAATACTTGATAATTCTTGAGAACAATAAGCCTCTTCAAGGGGGAAAACCTCTAATAATAGTTTTTTATTTATTTGTTGTATATAATAACTCAGTAAATTCTCAATCATTATAAGGTCTTGTATCAATGAATATGCATTTTGTTTAGTTATAATTTAGTGGAAGTAATAGAATAATGTAAGTAACTTGTTGCAAAGATAAATAATTTTTATGGAATCGATATTAATTTGCATCAAACTTATAGGATGAAATTGAAGATAAAGGATTAGGAGTATTAAAGAAAATTAAAAAGATGTTAAAGTAAGAAAGGTGCAAGTGTTTGAACATGATTAATTGATGGGAAGGAGTTGAAGGTTATTTAGTGAAATGAAAAGTTAATTATTTTTAAAGAAAATGGAGAAGATTGAAGAGGTTTTGGAGTATATTGGGATTTTATACAAAACTTTGACTTATTTGACATGCACTAGCATCTATATCAGATGAAACATGTAGGTTTTACACAAAGGACCTATGTCAAAGTAAATTTGTGGGATGAAGCATATGATATGATGGGAGAAATATGATACCCATTAAAGTTTCAAATTCCAAGGAAATTAAATACAAAAGCATTATCTTAGGAGGAAGAATGATATAAATACATTGAACTTTGGGGATTTCTTGCATATAATTGATCATTCATATTTGATTTCAAAACCAGGTACTATCATTAATAGAGAGATTTAGATTGGTGGGAAAGGGATAATTTTATTTGCATGGCTGCTTGAAGAGGAATGGATTGAAGATCAAAGGAAAATTAGTAATTGGAGATTTAAATGTAAGAAGAAAATAAACAAGATTGAAATAGCCATTGGACTATCTTGAGAGTGTTTTTAAATATTTAATTTATTTGAAATGCACTAATGTCTCTATCATAATTGATCAATCATGTACAAAATATGAACAAATGAATAAGATTGATGACAAATAATTAAAGAACTGAATTTTGATTGTATGTTTACAATGAACTAAATTATAAGATGTTTTTTGAGTAATATGTGCTTGAATAATAAAACAATATAATATCCTTACTATAAAAATACATGTAAATACTAATAAAAGAACCCTACTAGAAAAATATGTAAATATTGATACTTTAACCAAGAATCTAATCTACTATCTTTCAGTTTTAATTTAATTAAACTTTCTACTTGATTACATGAAGTCACATTAAAAGATTTAAAAATGTATACTAGAAATCAATTCCAGCTAATATATAATTTTTTATTTAGTTTTTTAGGCACTTAAGAGATCTATAAAAAGGAGTGAACGAATTTCACTTTCAATTTAGAATGTATCAACCTAATCTATGCCAAAGTAGAGCTAATAGAAGCACTGGGCTAATAGAAGCATTGCAATATATATTTGATGGAAAAATAATATGAAACATTGCCATTACAAGCTCAAGTAGAATATCTATTATTTAGTTGTCTGGAACTATTATAGATAATATTTTCATTTAAGATAAAAAAATTTAAATAAATATTATTAATGATGAGTAACTATTTTTAATTATCACTAAAATAATTTTCCTATTCAAATTGATCATTAAAATCAATGCATTGTAAAATTTTTCATATGAATTATATTATGAGATTTTGTACAAGATTAGAACACTTATAATTATTTCTAAACATTGGAAGCCAACAAAAGATAGATTATGCATCTCCAAAAACAATAAAAACATTAATAGTGTAGGAATAAGTTTCAATCCATGAAACTAATTTTGAAGATTGTAACTATGAAATATTGAAAAGTTAAAAATACAGTGCTATAGTATCTGACATAACCACAAAATTCTTACAATTCATTGAATACTTTGTAAGTTATGTATTCTTTATGAGAATACTTAATATATAAAGTAGAAGTGGTTTTTAAGAGTAGCTATCCAACTTAACTTTAAATATAGATTCATAATATGAATGGAATACTAAAATTGAGTTTGTATTGTTCAATATAGATTGGAAGCTGGCGATAGTCTAAGTGGTAAAAATCCATTGATGGTAATTATTGAACTACAAATATGCACAATGGATTGAAAACAAGAAACCAAAACAAAATAGGGAAAACTAAATGGAAAAAATAACCTAATCCTAACCCATTAAGCATGTTGAATATCTCTCTAGAGAAGTATGAAGAAGAGAGGATGGATTTTTTCCATTGTTGAGGCCTCTCATTATTGATTACCCTTTCTTCATGTTTAGCGAATGAAGGTATGTAAACTCCCTTGTTAGGGCACTGAAGGTTAGAAGGTTTCACATTACAAAATAAAGGAACCAAAAAAGCCTTAGTTTTCAAGAAGTCAACCATCTCATTTAGACACCAAGAGGACTTTGCATATCGTGGTGAGAGGATGGCGATTTGTATGAAAGACTTGATTGAATGTCCCAATTATAATTCTTGTTCATCAAGAAATATTTGGCATTCCTTTTCGTTCAGTGATTCACGTAGGAATTTATGAAGTTTATCACGTGTAAATTTTCAAATTCCACGTGGCTTTATCATTTGATTAGAACCTTATAAATTTTTGAAGAGCAAAAGTTTTTTTTAATGATTAGTGTCATATCTTAGTATTAAATATCAAAAATATATTAAACACAATTTATATAAAAGGTGTGGAATAAAGTTACAATTGGAAAGTTTATACTGAAGTTAAAAATGCAAAAGAAAAAACAATCAAACTTAAGTCATCTTGAGATTACATTATTAGGGGCAAAGCGATTAAAAAAGTGGGTGACTTCACATCGTGAGAAATGAAGGTAAACTAATATAATATGAAAATTTGAAAACATATTGTAAATTTGAAATTGTAACTTGTATTATATCAATGGAGTTTAAAGAAATGTAAATCAACAATTCAGGAGATTTACACAACACAATATTTATGTGGAAAAAATCCTTTCGAATAAAAACTACATGAAAAGAAGTCAAGCTTGTATTATCTTCACTTCCTTCATTCCTATAACTAAACTAATAGCATCCGTGTACTTGTGCACTCACACTTCTTCATTACAAGCATATGTAAAATCAAGACTAATTCAAAATAATTTCAACCTTAACAAGTATGGTGTTCATCAACCTACAATTTCCAATGGCTAATTTTGTGATTCACTTGCAAGCTGAAATCTACCTTCTTGCATGACTTACAACTCCATAAATTTTTCATGATTGATTGAAGTCAATCCCACTAATTTAGCTAGATTATCATACAATCCATATAAATTTGTGGATATATTGATATGTCATGTAAGTCCCCAAATAATTAGATATTTCATGATGGGTGCCAAATTTGACATTATCACCTCATAAATATTATAATTGAATATTTTTTGTTGTTGGTTGATGTAGAGTTAATTGGCTTGACCAAACCAACACAACACAAGTTGTCTCAATCAACTCCTTGATTCTCAAAACCCTAACAAAACTCTTCTTCATACAAACTCTTCCTTTCCACTAGTAGGTCTGCAGACCCAAATTGTTCAACTTTTCTCACAAAGAGCAACACAATCATCAAACCCTCTACACATTCAAATACCCTTTAAGGCAACCTAAAACAAGCTTCAAAAACTCCATGGGTCACTTTGGACCATCCCACTCAAAATCAAGAAACTTCGTTATCCTAGTAGGCCAATTAGGCCAATTTTAAAAAGGAAGTACCTCAAATTATTTCAACCAACTCCAAATAACTTCTCAGATCTTTTCGCCAGATGTCAAATGACCCTAATCCATAATTTTCAAGATGACCAACCTTCACTAAGTCAACAAAACAGAAAACCCTCCTTTTCACTAGTTTGGGGTAGAGTTTATTGGAACAAGATGTTCCCAACCTCTCACAACTCTACCACCACATCCAACACATTACCATCTAATAACCTGTACCAACAACAATTCATCAAAATCTCTCATAATCCCATCACTTTCATGCCCAAATTCACCAAATTACCCCAGGAGAGTCCTCCAAACTTCTCCAAATTCTTCCCACTTCCTAAACCTACTTCCCTACCATACTAATCCTACTATCATGAGCCCATTCCACTTAGTAAGAGGGAGGAAAAAAGGTGAAATGGGCCTTATGCCATTAATGGAGCCTAAAACCCTTAATTCAACACCTACAGATCCGTCCTTTGTAATTTAGCAATATATCTCCTTAAATTCAAGGGAAAACCTCCAAAATGGATTCAAATTAAAGCTAATACGGGTCCAAACCATATTCCACAATTTTTAGAACAATGTGTTGCTATACGGTCATGCACAAGGTTTCACAACTACATAATTTGAATGCAAACTATAAAATTTACTATCAAACAGGAAGCTTTATTGAGATTTCTTCAAAAATACAGATTCTAACCTCTTGCCTCAAGGTTATCCAACCTTTTAAACACTAACCAATCCTATCAAACTACCTTTTGAGTTCAAATAACCGTTGGACTTCTAACTTACACATTCTTTGCAACTTTTTCCCCAAAATAACAACTTTTATAAATATGTCAAAACATGACAATTTGAACTTGGTGACTCCAAAAAAAATGACAAATAGACCTTAACCAATGACTCAAAACTAAAAACACACCAAAATATCACCTAAGATCTTTCACCTTCCTAATGTTGCATTTTGTCAACTTTTTACAATCTTGCAATTTTCTACATCTTTTTGATAACATTGCACATTTGCAAAGATGAACTCCTAATACATGCTAAATGGTCAATTTAGACCTTATTGACTCAAAAAAAGACCTCAAACCCCTAAGACAACCTAAAAAGCTTGACCAAACTCAATTGAAATGGATTGGTGCTCTTGCTCCATACAACCAACCTTGAAACTTTTCCAAGTCTCTTGGAAATGAAATTGCAGGTTGCTCAAACTTGTCTACTCTACCACCTTGATCTTCAAATTCTCTTTTCCTTTTCCTTTGGATCAAATATTGCTGACTTGTATCACCCCTTATGTTCTCAAACTGCTTACCACCTAGTATTTGTTTCTTTTGCACAAACTATCCTGATAAGTGTCTCCTAACTTTCCCTTCACTTGAGATTGATCTTGTACTAGATTTGACTTCTACAAACACACCTTTTCCAGTCTGGTTTTGGAGTGCCCCCTCCTTACCTCTAGTTTCAGACTTGAAATAACTCACTTGTCCTTGAATCACTTTATCTTTTCCTTGCATCTTTGTGATCATATTCCCTGTCTCAGTATTATTTGTCTTGGCAGACCTCCATACCACTGCATTGTCAGTACTTGACTATCCCTCTACTTCCTTAGCAGATATAGGACAATCCCAACCACAATTCCATCATGCTTTTTAAACTCATTTTTAGTTTTTTCAAGGAATTCATCCTTGACCTTCTCTGTCTCAGTCTTGGTCACCACTCTCTCACCATTACTGTATCATCCTTCAAATTTTTTGACCTCACATCTCCTAATCTCGAAGTGGCTGCAAATTCCATTTTCACTTCTTGTTTATCTTCCACAAGCTTCTCAATCTCCTTCTTACCAAAGGTGATGACTTTTGTTTCCTTGTTCTGCTCTTTTCCACCCTCCTGCAATGGGGTCAATGTAAAAGTGATACCATCCTTTTAAATCTAATATATGTTAGCTCTCCCATCATATATTGAGTGCCTATCAAATTTCCACGGTCTTCCAAGGAGTAAATGACAACAACTCATTGGAAAAATATCACAAAGCACCTTGTCCCTATAACCACCAATCTAAAACTCAACTACTGCTTGCTCATTAACAAAAATGGATTGATCATGACTCACCCAAGAAGCTTTGTAAGGTGTTTCAAGAGGGATTTTTTCTAACTTCAACTTATCAACCATTTCACAAGACACCATGTTATCAGTAAATCCTAAATCTATCACTACATTACACACCTTACCTTTACATTTGCAAGTTGTATTGAACAATTGTCTTCTTTTAGCCATCTCCTTCTCCTTGGATGTTTGAAATTCTTCTCACCATCAAACTTTCCCCAACTTCTGGAGCAGCAACATAACTATTAGAATTTGAGCTTTCACATTCATCCTCTTGCACAATTTGAGCCCTTCTTTCACTTCTCTTTTCACCTCCACTTGATGTAGAACCAAAATTTTTAGGGAACTTGTATGTTGGATGTCCAAATTCATTACAATTATAGCACCTACCAAAAAACATGTTTGAATTCCTACCTCCACCAAATTTGCCTCTTGATCCCCTGTATCCACCTTTGAAATCTGCAATTGGTTGTTGTCTTTTATGTGCATCACCTTGGCTTTCATTGGATTGTCTTGTAGTAGAATATGACCCCCTTCATCTTGATGTGCTGCCTCTACCTCTAGTTGTCTTTTCTTGTCTTCTTTTCACTTTTTCTTCTACCCCTATAGCCATTTGGTAGCATTCTTCAATTGTATTTGGATTATGCAAACGTATTTAATCCTGGATGTTAAATCTTAGTTCACTAAGGTACTTGGCCACTTTTTCTACATCATCAACCATATGTCCTGCCCTTATGCTCAACTTATAAAAATAATTAGTGTAAGTTTTCACATCCATTTCCCTTTACTTTAAATATTGAAGCTTTTTTTGACGTTTAGATAGCATAATCATTTAGAAAAAAATTACCTTTTAATTTGGCTACCATCCTATCCCATGAAATAATTTTAGACTTACCTTTTCTTCTCCTTTTAGATTGTTCATAGTCCCACCAAACTAATGCATGCCCCTTCAATTTAGTCTTTTCTATCTTCACTTTTTCCTCATTAGATACATCCTCGCATTCAAAAAAGTTATCTAAAGTTGCAATCTAATCTAACAGTGCTTCCTCATCAAGAGTACCATCATACATGGGTAAATCAACTTTACCTTGTGTTTGTTACCTTTTACTGCCTTCAGGAGCCTTGCCATCTTCTACTCTTCAGCATCCAACTCTTCATCTACATCTTCAAAGTCTTCATCTTCTTCCTCTTTAGATTCACTTTCATCTCCCACAATCATTCCTCTTTTCTATCTTGTTTCAACACTCTCCAATCTTGCTACCAATCTATTTTGAAATTCTTGCAACTTTCTAATTTCCCTCTTAGTCTTCTCTTCCATATCTTGCATTTTCCTTTCCATATTATTAACTTGTGGAGGCATCTTGACACTTTGTCCTTTCAACTTCCAAGTTTCCTTTCTTCAATCAACAACCTTCAACACTCAAAAGATCTATTCCCTGTTCTTTGATACCAATTGATGTAGAGCTAATTGGCTTGACCAAAACCAACACAACACAAGTTTTCTCAATCAACTCCTTGATTCTCAAAACCCTAACAAAACTCTTCTTCACACAAACTCTTCCTTTCCACTAGTAGGTATGCAGGCCCAAATTGTTCAACTTTCTCATAAAGAGCCACACAATCATCAAACCCTCTACACATTCAGATACCCTTTAAGGCAACCTAAAATATGCTTAAAAAACTCCATGGGTCACTTTGGACCATCCCACTCAAAATCAAGAAACTTTGTTGTCCTAGTAGGCCAATTAGGCCACTTTTACAAAGGAAGTGCCTCAAATTATTTCAACCAACTCCAAATAACTTCTCAGATCTTTTCACCAGATGTCAAATGACCCTAATCCATAATTTTCAGGATGGACAACCTTCACTAAGTCAACAAAACAGAAAACCCTCCTTTTCACTAGTTTGGGATAGGGTTTATTGGAACTAGATGTTCCCAGCCTCTCACAACTTTTCCACCACCTCCAACACACTTTGATATGCCTGATAATGCTCAAAAATCCATCTTATAACTTGTACCAATAGTAATTCATCAAACTCTCATAATCCCATCACTTTCATGCCCAAATTCACCAAATTACCCCAGGATAGTCCTCCAAACTTCTCCAAATTCTTCCCACTACCTAAACCTACTTCCCTACCATGATAATCCTACTATCATGATCATATTACACTTAACAATAGGGAGGAAAAAAGGTGGAATGGGCCTTATGCCATTAATGGAGCCTCAAACCCTTAATTCAACACCTACAGACCCGTCCTTTGTAATTTAGCAATATATCTCCTTAAATTCAAGGGAAAACCTCCAAAATGGATTCAAATTAAATATAATACATATCCACACAAAATTCCATAATTTTTAGAACAATATGTTGTTGTACGGTCACGTACAAGGTTCTGTAAGTACATAATTTGAATGCAAAATACAAAATTTACTGTCAAACAGGGAGCTTTATTGAGATTTCTTCAAAAATATAGATTCTAACCTCTTGCCTTGAGGTTATCGACCCTTTTAAACACTAACCAATCCCCTCAAATGGTTCAAACTTCCTTTTTAGTTCAAATAACAATTGGACTTCCAACTTACACATTTTTTGCAACTTTTTCCCCAAAATAACAACTTTTACAAATATGTCAAAACATGACAATTTGAACTTGGTGACTCCCAAAAACATGACAAATAAACCTTAACCAATGACTCAAAACTCAGAACACACCAAAATATTACCTAAGATCTTTCACCTTCCTAATGTTACATTTTGTCAAATTTTTACAATCTTGCAATTTTGTACATCTTTTTGACAACATTGCACATTTACAAAGATGAACTCCTAATACATGATAAATGGTCAATTTAGACCTTATTGAATCAAAAAAGGACCTCAAACCCCTAAGAAAACCTAAAAAACTTGACCAAACTCAATTGAAATGGATTGGTGCTCCTGCACCATTGGCGGATCCCATATCCCTTATGAATGCATTTACAAATCATGACATAGAAAAATTAAATGTATAGGATTTACAAGGTTGATAAAACTCTAATCCTAATATTCTATCACTTGACATCACATGTTGTAAATACATCTATAGGAAAACATATTCAACTAAGTATAAGATGCAAGACTTGTAGCCTCCCTACACCAAATGAACTTTTCTATGCTCACAGGCTTCAAAAGATAATCTACAACATTCTCCTAAGTGCCAACCTTCTTCAGCTTAATTTTTCCATTTGCAACTATTTCTTAAATAAAGCGATACTAAATGTCCACATTCTTAATTTGAGCATGATACATGGGATTCTTTGCTAAAAAACTCGCACTTTGACTATCACAACCAATCTAAATTGTCTTACAATAAAAAAAATACTTGTACACAATCTTTGTAACCATACTACCTACTTAGTGACATGGGTAGCAAGCATATACTCTATTTAGTAGTGGATAAAGAAACTATGGGGTGCCTCTTACTCATCCAATTCATTGCACCACCAAATAAAGTAAATGTATACTTGATAGTTGACCTTTAACTATCCAAGTCACTTGCATAATATACATAAGCAAAACCCTATATGCCCAATGTATTATCCTTAGTGTTAGTAATAAAATAAACCAAACAATAGCCATAAGTACCACACAAATATCTTAATACCATATTCACATAATTATAATGCTCTTTAGTGGGGTTAGACAAAAATCTACTCAATACTCCCACTATTTGGGAAGTATCTAGCCTAGTGTAAATCATTGCATACATTAAAAATTCTTAAAGCACTAACATATGGTACACTAGACATATCATCAAAATCATACTGAGTTTTGGAATACATATCTAAAGTAAGCTTAGTGTCAATAGGTAAAGAGATTCTAAGTAGTTTACAATCTTATGTATTAAATCTATATACAAAATAGCATCAACGTACTTACTTTGAAATAGCCAAAAGCTTGATCCTTTTTCTTTCCATTCTCATTATGTACTTTCTACCTCATATGTTTCATTTAAAATGCAATTGAAAGGTGATTTTTCAGCTCACTAATCATACCCTTAGTGTTATTGAAAAATATGTCATCCATGTACAAGGTAATAATTAGTATATGATATTTAATACATCTAATATAAACACAATGGCCCTCTTTTTTTTTTTTGACAAAATTCAATTTTAACATAAAAGAATCAATTTTTTGATACCACATCTAGGGTGACTATTTAAAACCACAAAGAGACAGTTTTAATCTACAGACCAAGTATTCTTTCCCTTTTACCTCAAAGTATTTTAGTTGTTGCATATAAATTTATTTTTATAGATCTTCATACAAAATGTGGTATTAACATCCATTTGATCAATTTCAAAATCATAAGAGACAACTATAGATAAAAGAAATATGATAGAAGATAATTTCATAACAAGAGAATATTTCACTCCCTCTCTTTGAGAGTAGCTCTTGGCCTCCAATTTGGCCTTGTACTTTTTTAATGAGCCATCTATTCTATTTTTTTTATTATAGATCCATTTACTTCCAATGAATTTTCTTTCTTTGGGAAATGTACAAGATCTCAAGTGTCACAAGAGTCTAAAGCCATTATCTCCTCCTAAACATGGCTTGTTTCCAATATTCATTATCATGAAAAATTATCTTCTCATCAAATTGGATTTTGAAAAGTATGTGAGAGAATAAGGTGGAAATTTATCTTAAAAATTCTTAAATGGTTAGGCTTTAGTCCCAAGCTCATTTCCCATTTTAAGCTCCTACTTGTTGATACAAATGCTTGGATAGTTATTAATGGATCAATGACTTAAAATTATCCTCTCCAAAGTTCAATAAGATGTGTTTGCCCTTTAGCCCCAATCCTTTATTTTATCACCCCAATGCTCTTGGACACTTATTGAACCATGCTAAAAATCATAATCTCATTCATGACCTATTTCTCTATTTGGTTATGAAGTGACTCTTAATTATCACTTTAAAATAAAAATTTAATACTCATTCAAAACTCCCAAGAAACGATACCCTAGATTCCCTATACTTATTTTTTCTTAATTAAGAGTTATTTAATAATTTTCCAATATATGTCACGTGTCTTTTAGTTTTTGTTAACATCCCCAACACACTCATTCTTCTTGTTGTTGTAATTACACGTTGACATATTGATATGATATCTAATTTTAAACATATTCTTTCTTAAAAAAATTATTCTTTTTGTATTTTAAGTCATTTTATATAGATTTCTCTTCGATTTTTTTTAATTATTTTGTTTTTTAGTAGTTAATTATTTGAATCACCACTTCTTCATTTAATTAATTAAAAAAATTAATAAATTAAAAATGAATATGAAATTCAATTCTTAAACAATATAAAATAATTTTTTCACATATTCATATTTACTAAACTATAACATACAAATTTAATTTACAACACATTATCATATTTTTCTCAATTTACAACACATTGTCATATTTTTCTCAACAAAATCTATCAATAGATTACCCATTTATATTTATAGAAATAAACCACAATATCATCATATCTTCTTCCATAATTTTCAATAATAATCAACCACCTTATATTTCTCTTTAAGAAAAAATATTCTTTGACAACCCCATAATATTACATTTTGCATTATTTTTCTTTTTACAATAATGAAAACGATACATTTTAGGAAACCACCAAAAAAATCAATCCCTCTTGTCTCCTTAATAACCCCACAAAAAAATCATATGAGAGTTTCCCATGATCTATGTGACACTTAAAGTGGAGTATACAATATACTTAATACTTTGTCTCTAGTGGTAATATAGTTTTATCATGACTAACATGACCTAAAATATTATAATTGTATGTTTCATTATGCATAATGATTATCATTTGAACAAAATTTATCAAATAAGAAAGCAAAAAATGTAGTTGAATATTTTTTTGATTTTGACATGTTTTCATATTTATGTAAAATTAATATTATCTTTCACGATTCTTCATATTTATGAAATTGATAGAGTAAATTTAATGGCTTGCTATTACGTATGTTTGTAACAAAAAATTCTTTCCCTTGCACTTCAATGAAATTGTGTATTTTTACATCAACTACATCCATTTAAAATGATATTATCTCAATTTTAACTAAAAATTAATTAACTTCAAAATTCACCATTGATATGTAAAATAAATTACTTAGGTAAAATATAATGTCTTCAATTATTTTAATCAAATAATAACATGAAATTATTAAACATGTAGATTGCATTTTTATGCTAAACTTAACTTTTTGTTGAAGGATAAGTTTCTTAATTAATAACCAAATTTATGATAATTCCACTTACATATCAATTTATCAAAAAAAAAAACTTAAGACGCATGCTTTAATCATATTCTCATTCAAGTCAAAATTATGTTCGTAAAATTTCTCCAATAAATAATTTTCATTCTACATTTCCACATAAAAACTTTCTCTTTTAAGAAATACTAGGTGTACACTTGTATCACTAAAATTCACAAGTCCATAATTATATTTTACATTTGTCACATTACTAGGAACATTCTATTCCACTATAGAATTTACTTTTTTAAGATTCTTCTCTACATAATTTTTCATCTTACAAATCTCATCCTTGATAAAAGACCATTTCTTCAAACTAATATATGATTTATTTTTGTTAAAGTATTCAAGAAAATATTTGAGTGCAAATATTTGGTAATTGGAAATTATAATTCCATCAAAGTAAATAACAGTAACTCTAGTGAGGGGTGGTATAATATTTCTTTTATAGTGTTAGCAAGATCAAATGACATTAGCAATCATTTATATCAACTTGACTTTATTTTTGAACTAATCCTTTATTCGTCAATTTATTGTAATCAAATCTAATGATAATTATTCTTAATATCCATTTTTGAAAAATGGCTGGTCCACTTAGGAAATATGTTGAAAAGGAAACTTATGCTCCACCATGATTTTATTGATTACCCTTGAGTTTATATTTTTTTACAAATTTATGATAATTGGAATTGCATACATGGAGTTAAAGTATGAAAAATTAACACACATGCTTTGAAAATAATGTCATTTAAGTCAAAATTATGCTCAAAGAAGTGTTTCTAATAAGATAGTGTCCATTCTACACTTCCACACGAAAAAAAATCTTTTAAGTTATATTAAAGTGGTACAATTATCTCTCTCTCTCTCTCTCACACACACACACACAACTTTTTTCATATTACTAGGAGTATTCCATTTCAATATCCTTCTCTATATATATATTTATATTATAAATCCTATCCTTGATAAAAGACCACTTCTCAAGACTAGTATATACATTCTTTCTCCTCAAAGTTATTAAAAATAAAATAAAATTAGAAACCCATCAAAATGAACAATAATAAGTCTAGTGAGGAGTGGTATAATATTTATTGTAGACTGTTAATAAGACCAAATGATATCAGTAATCACTTGTATAAAATTGATTTTGTTTTCAAGATAATTATCTATTCATCACTTTCTTGTATTCTAATCTAATGATAATTATTCTTCATATCCATATTTGAAAAATAGGTTATTTCATTTAAGAAATCTATTTAACAAAGAAAACTTATAATCCACCATGATTTTGTTGATTACCCTTGAATTTGTATAAATTTTGCATAAATCATCCTTCTTAATGGAAAATAAATGATAAGAATAAACATAAGATTTATTTTTTTATAATTAACCTTTTATAACATCAAATAAACAATTTATTTACTTCCATGATTGCTCTTTTGATATAGGTTTGAGTTGAGGTCCTCTATGAACATGACAACTTTTTGTTTCTCAGGCATTTCAATGGGACATCTACTAGCCAAACCCCTCCATCGTTGGAAGAAGGTAACAAAGTTTTCACCATCTTCTTGTGTGGTATGACATAGGGTGACGATAGTTATTTCGTTGTCAATGTTGAATGCAAAGTGTTCTACAAATTTGTCTGTTAGTTCTCCCCATGTTCTTGTGCCAGTTGGTAAATGTGCAAACCACTCAAGTGCTATGACTGTGAGACTTCGTGGGAAAAGTCTCATTGAATATGTTGGTTCATATGCAATGTCTATATAGGCCGTGGAAAATTCCCGTATGTGTTTGATAGGATTTCCCTTCCCTTTATACTTAGGAAAGTTAGGCGTGGTATAGCTATGTGGGAAGGGTGACATGTATAGATTCTTGTCAAATGGATAGGGACATAAGTCTCTTGTGGAGTAAGTCTTCTTGTTAGACACTTGCATGTTTTCCATTTGTTGTTGTAGGGAAAGCATTTGAGTAGCAAGAAAATCTACTTGAGTCAATGATGGGTCTTGTGTATTTTGAGAGCTCATATTGGCATTTTGGAATCCAATATTATGGGATGGGTTTTGATTTGGTATGTGTGTGTATGACGGGTTTTGGTTTTGCATTTGTGTATAAGATGGTACTTGGTTGTGAACGTTTTGGTTATAGGTGGGAATGTGAGTGTTATGGGGAGGATTAGATTGTGTATTCCATGGGCTTGTACAAGTATGACTATGTGGATTTTGGTTGCCATATTATGGGAAAGGTCCTTGGTTACCATGAGGTGTAAAGGAGCCTTGGTTGCCATATTGTGTGTTTTGTGAAATGGAGCCGTGGGTATTGTTTTGCACATGTGTATGAGGAGTAGGCCCTTGTTGTGACACAATGGTATGTTGAGAGGCCCCCATGTTTGGTATATCATTCATTTTGGGAGTCTTGTTGATGACAATCTTTGGTCTCTTGGTTGCAATGTTTGTGCCAAATGGATTTGAGGACAATGCCCCCATGGTGTTTATTGTGGAAAATGGGTTGGATGAAGCACCAAAGGGTTGTGACATTGATTGTGTTATGTTTGGCGTTATTCCTTGTGTCATGTTTTGTGTTATCCCTTGTGTCATGTTTGGTGTTATTCCTTGTGTCATGTTTTGGGTACTAAGTGGTGAGGTATAAACTGTGGTTGCATCTTGTGTGGATCCTCCCAATGGTATAGATGTGTTGATTTGTGGGATGGGACCACTAGAAATGGGTGTATTATGTCCTTGGTTTTTCTTATTTGGTGTGGGAATTTCTTGGAGGGTATTGACATCAAAGCTTGAAGGTAATGTGGCTCCTTTTGACAAAAGTTTAGCTAGGAAACACGAGTGTCTAATGCCACAATTTCATCCACAAAAGAAGCTACTTCAGGATCTTGTGAGGTGATCTCTATTTCTTCTATGGTGACAGTTCCTTGTTGGTTTCTAAGGATAATTTTTTTGAATGGATTAGGGAATGAATTTTGTGGTATAGGTTCCCCTTGGGAAAGCATGCCAAAAGGGTTGAAAAACTCATCATCTTGTGGAAAGGCCATTTATTTTTGTTTCCTTTGCAACCTTGTTTTGACCATATAAGACTTGCCAGAGGGAGATGAATGTGAAGATGATATGGTATGGTGTCTAAGATGACTATGCAAGGATTGCGTCTAGGTATGACTAAGACAAAGGTTATGCAACTATGTCTTTGGATTTTTCAAAGTATAGGATATGCCTAAGGATGATACCAAGTTATGGATTCAAAGTGACAAGATGTCAAGGTGTCAATAAGATGATGTCACAATGAGGTCCAAGCTATGGTAATGTCTATGTAAGATGACTATTTCTTTTTGAATTTTTCAAGGTATAATGATGTCTAAGGATGGTGTCAAGACAAAGAATCAATAAGATCAAAGTCTTGAGTAGTGTCTAAGGTATGCCAAATGGAATGCAAGTGTGACAAGGATTATGGGTGAAAATGGTAATATGACCTAGAATGATGACTAAAGGTATGACTACTAAGCACCTTTTGGAAAATCCAAAGTAAGGCTGCTTAATCAAACTAAAGTAGCCAAGGTTACAAATCTGGTTTATCAAGACTTCAATGATGGTAATGAATAAATGACAAGGTTTGACAAAGGTGGTCTCAAACTAGCCTTGTGAGTTGAGAAGCCAACTCTATTGACAAAGGACTAAGGTGACAGAAAAAGGTTGAAGTCAAGACATATATGATTTGGTCACTATGGATTAGTCTCAAGTCTGATAAGTTTCCAAAGCTAAGGTCTACAACTTGACGCAAATGCAAGCTAAAGGATGTCCTAATATTTTTCCTATGAGAAATGCAAAGGATGTAATGATGGATGGATGACAAATGACAGTTCTTGAAATTGGCAAGTTTGTGATCAAAGGACCAAATAATGCTCAGGATTGATTAGAAAATGACTTTGTCTCAGTTTCCCCTAAAAATTTTAGTGGCAGGAAATTGCGTCATTTCAGGTCTCAGTTGTGGTGAATGATAGTCACTTATGTCATTCTAGAAATGGAAGTTGCAGTTTTCAGTGTCACGGTTGTGGCGAATGACAGTCAGTTGCAATTCACAGTGTATCTTGTTAGGTTTTGACTGAATTTTGACCAATTTTGAGGTGATTTTGTGAAGTTTGATTTTGGAAAACATAGAAAATAGTCTGAAAACATTTGTTTTGTCTGGTCTAAATGTGTAAATGTTTAATGTGTAATGTAAGAAGACACTCATAAACACTTCACAACCTAGGCTAGGAAAAGATACTACTTGCTAAGTCCCTACTTGGATTGCTCCAAACACCTAAACATGACAGACAACTAGAGATATTGGTGACACTAGTTCCCTCTTACATGGCACAAGCACACTAAAATATCTTACCCTTGAAGATCCTAAGATATTGTGAACCAAGGGAATTTTTGTCTCTACAATGAATGGTGGAATGTAGGGTGGTTTCAGAACGACCGTTCTTGCACCAAGTAAAAGGGTTTTTGGCCTCTAAAACAAGTGGTTCTTAATATGTGTTTTAGGTTAATACTTGTGCCTATACATGAGGCAAGATTAGCTCTATAAAGAGGCCTCCCAGTCCCTTCATTAGAAAGGATTTTGACGTATCTCACCGATACTGAGGGTGACACTTGTTTGTATAGGACATCCGCACCAGGTATTGAAGACTTTCACAACAATCATGGATATTTATATAGTGGAACAAAACAAAGTACTTCTTGGGTTGTTTCTCTTTCAAGCCAGGCCCTCTAAGGGTAATCAAAAGCAAGATAAGTATGTTGTTTTTTATCTCCAAGATCACATGAAGCTCGAGGAGAGAGCATACACAACATCTTTTTCTCACACTCGCATGTTGTTCATTTTAAATCCAAAACCAAATGTGTGGGTGATTATACAAATGCCAAGAGATGATTTTGATTCTCAAGATCACCAAATGGTGTGAGAGAAGAGCATACACACCTAAAGGAAAAGTGCAAACCACAAGAGAATGAAGACACTTGTTCTTTTTAACCCTCAAAGCAATATGTGAAAAAGAGACTTGATGTAAGGTTAATTTTATAACTAATGAGTGGATATACAAGGTTAATTTTAACCAAATGAGTGTGGGGTGATCCCACAAAGCTGGTTTACAATTTCTGGGAGATTCTGATTTTTGCTAAAATCACATATTTTTAGAAAATATAATGATTTAAGCCTTTAAAAATTTCATTCAAAGCATTCCAATTTAAGAGGGTTTGATCAAACTACCTTAGATCAAATCCCCTTGGATAGAACCCCACTATTTTTAAACCATACCTATAATGAAGTCTCCTCTACACCTATCAAAATGCTAATAAAAAATAACTTATTATTTACCTTTTGGGGAATCAAATGAATTCATTTAAAATTTATTTTTGTAAGCATGTAGTCCTTATTACAAGCTTGCTAAAAAAGTATAATTTTAAATAAATTTAATTTAATTATTATATTTACTTTTTATTTCTTGTGAATGTAGCTTTTTCACCGAAAATCAAACTCTTTGTTCTACACATGTGGGAAAATAGAAGATTGTCAAATTTTTTTTTGAAAAATATGTGTGCAACAAATATTGAAGTCCTTGATCCAACAAAAAAATAATAATTGAATTTTGATACATACAAAAAAAGTTACGTGTTATACAGTCGCACTATGTCTAAATTCTAATTAGTTTGACTTCAAAACTTGATTAAAGAAAAAATATTAAATACAAAACTATCTAACCAAGTGGAAGCACTAGATATCAGAGTTATAAATCTAAATTCGAAATAATTAGAATTTTATCCTTCATGGAAAAAAAGTTATGCATTATACGGTGAGTGTCACTTTTTAAAAATGTTATTTTTTGAAGAAAAAAAGTTTTTGAGGGAGATGGAAAAATGAGTGCAATCTGATTCCAAGAATTTTGAAAAAAAAATATTTAGAATCTATAGACAAAATGTCACGAAACTCTAGTTTGCATCATCTTTAAATTCCTCACGGTTTAGCCACTATAGGTGCCCAAAAGTGAAGATTTAGTTAAAAAAATTATTTCAATGTTTAGTTTGGCCAAAAATTGTAAACCACTATAGTGGGATCACCCTGTGATATGCAAGTTGTTGTAAATTTTAAACCATATGAGTGAATATGCAAGTTGTGTTCATTTTAACCCATAAGTGAGATAATGCAGGTTGTAAATTTTAATCCAAATGAGTGTATATGCAAGTTAATTTTAACCAAGTGAGTGTGAATGAACAAAATGAAATTGCAAAATTAGATAAGATAGAAAGTTAGAAAAATCAAATGAAATTGCCTCCTTTCCACCTGTGCCACACACTGCAGATTAGATATTAGTAACCCAAAAAAACCCTTTAATGATAATAGTGAACCAAAACAACGATAACTTTCTCAAATCTTAATGAAATTTAAAACTGTAAAATACTATGGAAAGCTCAAACTCAGACCTACAAAAATCAACAATCTTTCTGCAAAAAAACTACATGAAAAAATTGTTATTGATGAAATAAAACACATATTTTAAGAAGCCAACAACTAATTTTTTAAAAAAAAGTAGTGGAATTAAAACAACGATAACTTTCTTAAATCTAAATGAAATTTAAAACCGTAAAATGATGTGGAAAGCTAAGAATTAGACCTACAAAACTCATAAAAAAATTATACACGAAAGAATTGTTATAGATGAAATTAAACAAAATTTTTAAGAAGCCAACAACTAATTTTTTTTAAAAAGTAGTGGAATTAAAACAACGATAACTTTCTCAAATCTGAATGAAATTTAAAATCGTAAAATGTTGTGGAAAGCTAAGACTCAAAACTACAAAAAATAGAAAGAATTTTGCACAAAGAAAAATTATAATTAAGAGAATATCACAGATTTTACTTGTGGATTTCTACACTCCAATCTGCAAAAAAAAATTCCTTACAAACAATCAAAAGATTAGTTCATGTTGGGTTCACCAATGTAATCAGGGGTAAAATTCCATGGTTAATGTAAAATAGCATAAAAACTAACCCTAAACCAACAATGGAGCACAAATAAGCATAAAAACATGGAACATACAATAATATCACCATAAAGTCTTCATGACATTATTACTTCACCTCCATTGCTATTCTCCATCTTGCTTGAATGTACTTGATGCCCTCAAATTTGAGTGACTAGCCTATGACAATGCCTAGCAAAATATTGAAGATAATTATATCACACTAATAACATGTACTTGCATTAGCTCAAGATGTAGATGTCTAGATAGCATAAGATTTGTCGATGTCAAAATGACAAAGATAAAGGATTTTTATAGAAAAGACAAATTCGGATGAAGGGTTGAGATTGAATTTCAAAAAGATATGTCAATCAATGGCTAAGAATGAAAGTTGTAGTATAAAATAGAGTTAGAGAAAATTTAGGGAAAAGGTAGAAATGAATGGCTAAGATTGAATTATAAAATAATTCAATCAATGAATGAGAATGAATGAGACAATAAGAGATAAGATTTGATGAGATTGGCACATAAAAAGAGGTTGTTGGAGGAAATCAAATGAATATAAAATTATTTGATTTGAGAGGAAAATGACTAATTGAATAATAGAAACATTGTTTAATTGTAGTAGACATGTGACATAGTGACTTTCTCATTAAATAATAATTTCATTCAAAAGTGGGACATTATTTGATTTGAGAGGAAGATGACTAATTAAATAATAGAAATATTATTTAATTGTAGTAGACATGTGACAAATTGACTTTCTCATTAAATAATAATTTCATTCAAAAGTGGGACATTATTTGATTTGAGAGGAAGATGACTAATTAAATAATAGAAACATTATTTAATTGTAGTAGACATGTGACAAATTGACTTTCTCATTAAATAATAATTTCATTCAAAAGTGGGACATGGATAATTAAATAATAGGAACATTATTTAATTCAAGAAAACATGTGACAAACTAATTTTTTAATTAAATAATAATTTAATTCAAAATGGGAGGAAAATGACAAATTAGTAAACAATTAAATAAATAAAATTTATTTAATTTGTGGGAGAAAGGCTAGTGAACAATTAAATAATTAGAATAACTATTTAATTATAGTAGAAAGTGGATAGATAATTAAATAAATAAAATATAGAGGAAAAAGACTTTAGCGACACAATTAATTAAATCAAATTTATTTAATTAATCAAAAGAAGAAATAAAAAGATATAAATGAATTAATTAAATAATTAAAATTATTTAATTAATAGAAGATTTATGACATTAGACAAGAGAATTGACAAGGAAAAATGGTATTAGCAAGTCTAGTACATTTTTTAGTGTCTACAATCCATATACATGATAATGATTATTATCTAATCATAAATAATCTTAATATAAAAAATAGTAATTTGCCCCCACTCTCCCTTAAAAAACTCAATTTTGTTATAAAGGAATCAAAATTTTGGTATCACATCTTGGGTGACCATTTTAGACCATACAATGAATTTCAACTTGCAAACCAATTGTTTCTTTTATTTCATTATAAAACCATCAAGTTGTCACATATAAATATCCTCCTCAATATACCCATGTAAGAAAGTATTTTTGACATCCATTTTCCCAATTTTAAAATCACAAGTTGCAACAATGGATAGAAGGAATATAATAGATGATAAATTAGCAAAAAGAGAGAAAAATTCACCAAAATAAACTCCCTCTTTTATCCCTATGCATAAGTCTAGCATTGCACCATTATAACCAACCATTTACACCAAGTTTATTTTTCACACTCACTTCCAACCAATGGGATTTATTCCCTTAATAAAAATAAAAAAGATCTTAGGTATTAAAATTATACAAGGCATAATATCCTCCTATATGGCCTACATCCAAGACTCATTATCATTCAAAGAGAAAGCCTCCTTGAAATATCTAGGTTCATTGTCAAGACTCAACAAAAAATACACAACAAAAATTGGGTGGGCTATACCTGTCAACTAGGTTCCATTGTCTTGTGGACCTCCTCAAGGTAGAAGTAATGGGATTTATATATCCTTCTATGTTTTGGTTCTACACATCATCATATAAACTCTATGAACCCTCTCCTTCTTCTCCATCCTCTAATCCATCTAATTATTCTTCCTCATGCGCATCTTCCTACTTTTCTATTTTTGTTTCAAAGTGTATTATTATTTTTTCTTTCTATTTTCTTTAGTTTGTCTTCACTTGAATAAGTTCTAAAGTCCCTAGAAGTCACATCTCTAAAAAAATCAATTTTTGGCGTAGAGGATTCCAAAAATTAGAACCTTTAACATTCTCATTGCAACCAATGAAGATGCATTTTTTAGTTTTTGAATCTAATTTAGATAACTTTTCTTGAGGCACATGAACATAATCCTCACAACCAATTATAATGAAATGTGAAATTAAATTACTTTTACCTATCTACACTTCATAATATTTTTTTATCAATAAGAGTTAAACATGTAGATAAATTAATCAAATAATATGTAGCATTCATAGCCTCTATCTAAAAGCATTGAATTCAATATGTACTACTTATCACACTTTTATCACTTTTTACTAAGGTTTGATTCACCCTTTTTGATATCTCATTTTCTTGGGGAGTGTAAGGTATAGTAATCTACAAAAAATACCCACATGCTTACATAATTTGATGAATTACTCATATCTCAATACCCTTATCTTATAATATATTTTATTTTCAACTAAGGCTAATTCCTTAAACTTAGTGAAAATTTGATAGTTTGAATGCATAAAATAAATATAGGTGCATCTAGAGGCATCATTGATGGATGTAACATAATAATGAGATTTACTCATAGAACCAAAATCCAATTGACTAGATACATATAAATGAATGGTTCTTATTATACCCTTAGCTCTATTAGTTCCAATAGGAAATGAAGATCTATTCTATTTTTCAAACACACATCAATATTCTTGAAAACCTTTTTCACTTATGTGACACAGATATTGGAGCCACAAAATACATGTATTTTCAATTCCAATTATATTGGTAGAATTATTAAAAGTGGGGTCATTCATCCTGGATGGAGTCTCAATCTACAACCTCTAGAAATCACCAAGTTCCCTCTATTGGTCTGAATAGGTGTTTTCCTATCCGATTTCCCCTTCATACTATGGATAAGACATATTATCTAACTAGTCATTAGTTAGGTCCTATTTACACATGTTTACATGTGTTAAGTTATTTTAGGGCTTTGAAAATGTTTTTAGAAGTCTCTAACTAGTACACATGTGATATCATCTTTAGTTATTTCATAACTATAACATGCCCATTGTTCTACACAATAAATTTCTTATGTTTTAACCTCAAGTAAATAAAATATGATGACAACTCAAGAAATACATTTTTTCTTTTCAAATATAAAGATAACATGCAAATTTAAAATAAACATCTTTCCAAACTTTCCCATTGCATTATATAAAAGTATTATAACTTTCCAATGTACTAATTTCATAGTACATAATTTCATGATAACATTTCTCTTTTACAAAATTTCATAGTAATGGATACAAAAATACATACAAGGCTCCTAAGAGCTTACTGGCAATAGATGTATGAATGGTCCAGGTGTCCTCTATCAAATCTTGGTTGCCTACTGATGTGGAGAAGCATCACTCAAGCACTTTTCTGCCAACCTTGGACTAATTGTAGTCCCCTGCACATATACCAAAACTTGATAAGATGGCCCTACTCTTCGACGAAGAGATTGGTTTGGTAACCTCATAATAATATTGACCTTCCCTGAGCTTGGTGTTGTGTCCTACATATCTATATCTGTCACACAGTGGCTACAACCTACACATATGACATTCCCTACCTAGTATGTAAACTTGGATCACAGTGAAATGACAGTGTAAATAGTGGCAACTTACACTACTTTGACCAAAGTATTCATCACCCAACATTTAGAGTGGACATCATAAAATTCACCCACCTTCCTAGCTCGATTTGTATTGACCATTCATAACCTATGCTTAGGCTATCCCCTTTCGCCATGGAGTAACCTTAACCCCAAGAATAACCTATAACCTCTATGTTTACCAAGACACTTCTACTAAGTAAAACAAAGTAGTTCTATAACCCAACTTAAATAAATATCATCTATATAAACTCCACTTAATATAATATTAATACCAATTTAAATAGCCAATCCTTAATATGGAGTATATACATACACTCTAACAATAGAGATCCCTAGACTGGATTCAACAAGAATCCTTAATATATAGTACTAAATAAGTCAATAACCATTTCATGATAAAATAACTAAACATATTTCCCAAACAAGGCAACCAAAGACACACAATCTTTTCAAAATCAATTAAAGCATAAAAGAGTAGAAATCAACATGCCTATTTGTGCAAAGCTCTAATTGATCAAACTGGATTCCTAGCTCAACCTTCCCAAAATCAGCAAGCGATTCCCAACTATCTCTCTTCCACTCACCAAAAAATTACTCTCAAAAACCTCTCACAAACTTTCAAAAACCTCACAAACTCTCAAACCTAGAAAATTAGAATAACAACAATTCAAAAAATAAGCATCAAGAGTGCATAATGTGTCCCAATTGAGGGAGAAAGCACCTCTATTTATACACAAATTTGAGCAACATTAGGCTAGAAACAAGCTATCAAAGCTGACACTTCTTAATGCAAAAGGTTTAACTCACCAAGAAGAAGAAAAGGTGAGCTAAAATCATTGCACATTAAACACATGCACAACCAGATTTCACCATAAAGAATGAGTTGCTAATTCTAATGGACAAAAAGAATATCACTCAAAAATGTAAGGTTTTTGTTTCTAGAGGTCAACTCATTTTGGCCAGCTTCTCATTTGACTACTTCTTACATTTCAATTTGCTTCATATGCTAGAATTTGTATTGCAAATTAGACTTCTATCTAGTTCACATTATTCATAGTTTGGTACCACCAAAACATCATGCACCCTATTCTTTTGGGTTTCTATTTGGAAAAGACCAAGTCAAAGTTTCTTGTATGTTGAGTATTCACTTTTCCTTCATGTTTTGACTTAGTCTTGGCAGATTTATCTCACATGTTGGTTTGTTTTTTATTCCATATGCTTTATTCCAACACTGCCTATGTTTTTAATACTCAACATTTAGATACTTAATGTCTATTGTTTATGCACCGCCTTCAATGATGCACAATTCCCTTTATCTTTGCGCTATATACTATATGTATATGCTACACTTTATACATAATTTATGTTGTGCTTTATATGTTATGTGCTTAATACACATTTCAGCGCTATTTAAAATAATTAATATATATTTAATATATATATGTATATATGTATATATATCTCAACTAATAAGTTTATAAAATGCATTATTCGATATTCGAATACACACATATTTTCATATTTCACATAATGATGCATGTGTATATATACATATACACATATGTATATATACACATATACACATATACACATATACACATATACACATATGTATATATATTAATATAATCATATGGATGTTTCCATTTATGTTGATACATATGCACACATTAATATATATTTATATATATATTATATATACATCATTGCCTCAATAGTAAAACACATATTCATAATACCATCGATCAACATATATACACGAAGTGTATATATATGTCACCTTTTTCCAATTGATATTCCCATGCATATGGGTAATTTGTCCATGAGCATGCATAGATACATCTATCTACGTATACTCATGCATGTATTTACTCATGTGTATGAGTTTATCGTTGACACATACAAATATACATATATATACATTTTATGTATATATCCCATCGTTTAAATATAAACACTTAAAAGAAGAACTCATACATCATAAAGAGACTCAACACTTTTAACCCCCAAAACAAGAACATTCATAAATAAAACCATAACCTCTTCTAATCATACATAAGCAAGACTAAAGGCAACTTACTATTTCCGAAGCTATAAACCCAACTCGACCAAACTAGAAGTTAGTGTGTGAAAGCTTAGTTTAGGTCTTATTAAAGGTTACCAGACCAAGTTCTTCTCTTGAGTGATACTTCCCCTCTCTTCTAGAGGCTTGATTCTATTCCTGCATCCAACTTATTACATTGCAAAAGTAGTTATAAGAAAAAAATACATTCATTTGTATCATATATTTCACAATAAGAATCATTATATAATATCAAATTGAATCAAACATTTAATCATCATATTTACAAAACACATAAACCATAAATAAACTCATTTAAATCATTTTATCCCAACTAGGTAAAAGTAAATAAGTAGTAACACAACGGGGTGTAACAATAACATAGTATTAAGAAACTTGTCACTATTGGACCACGGTCATCGTTGCACCAAAAGGTTGACCTCTCAATGCTCGATACAATCACCAAAGTTAACGTATCCATGAGAGGCGGTTAAGCCATGTTGCAAATCCTGAGTGTCGCACATGCACAACACAAGGAGACCAAGAGTGACACCTTGCAACAACCCCCCTAGTGCAAGTGAGGGATTCAAACCCATAAACTTTGGCTCTTATACCAATTATTGGCCCATGATTGCCATTGTTCCAAAAGGTTGACCACTCAATGCCCGATACAACCACTAGAGTTAACGGATCCATGGGAGGTGATTAAGCCATGTCACAAATCCTGAGTGTTGCACATGCACAAAACAATGAGACCAAGGGCGACACCTTGTAATGTAGAAAGATCTTGAAAAACTCAAAACCCTCTCTAAAAATCAGTTATGAGCTCATAAATTCCTCTTCTAAAATTCCCACAACACAACTCAAACAGAAACAAAAGTTTGCAGATAAATTTTTGAAACTTGCTTGCACAAGGAACCAATGATATGATTTATTAATAAACTCATATTACAATGAAATTTCAGTCACTAATGGATTGAGGTACAAAAAATAATCTCCCTACATACAATACATATGCAAATGAAATTCATTCATAGCCAAACTATCCTCAGACATATGAGCATTTGCAAACATAACCATATCCCAACACTTCTATAACACTTCTATTTCACCTGCAACTCTTACAAATTCAATCCAGCTGTTCTGGAATCTTCATGGGATATTTTAAATCAGTTCCAACCTATAACAACACACCAAAAACACCCTCATAGAAAATTCTATGCCTTCCTCTTTATGTCTCTCAAATTCTTCTTTAACAATTCTTCAATGAAAAGTGGTTTTTTTTTCCAGATTCTTCTCACACCATTTCATGAAATTAAATTCTCATGCTTTATTTGGGCCTCTCCAATATGGCACGACCCATGATGTTGCTTCAAATGAAAACCTCAAAAAAATAATTAAAAATCATTTAAAACCCATTTAAAATCCATTCACAACAGCCCTCTAAAGTTAGGAAATTTAGTTTTTTTATTCTCATTTTTGACTCCTGAAAAAGCAAAAATCCATGGAAAGTCTTGGGAATCCATTTCCCACTCCATACTTTTTTAGGGATCAACATTTAATGTTTTTGAAACTCCATTATCCATTTTCAATGCCTTGTAGTGGGTTTTTATTTATTTTGAAATTTTAAATGCTTTATTATGCTTTTTTGCTTTTTCACCCCACAAGACAATTTGTCAAAGTTGGACAAGAAATTAATTGAAAATTTAATTTATTTGAAGATAAATATTTTCCATCCTCAACATATAATCCAAGCCAAAAATATGAAATTCCATCACTCCAAAATTAAGCAAAATAGATTGAAACAAGATTATCACTAGGCCATGGATGCTCCTGCATCAGACACCTACACTAGAAGAAAATATTTCATGAGTGAAACTCAAACATTTGTATACTCTATGTCTATCTTGGATCCACCTCTGCTCCTTGTTCACTGGAATTTTTTGTTCCTCTCATCTTACAACTTTACATTAGTATTCCCTTTCATCTTCCCTCCTTTTCTCATCCCCATAAAACACAAATTACCAAGCTCTACCTCCCACCAATGTGCTTTATCAAAATGAAACAAATAAATGGTATTCATACCTTCTTCTTCAACACAACATGTGTCTTGTATTACCTTTCTTGCTGCTACACCTTTTTCTACTCCTCCTTTTGCCTTGTATTCAATGCAACTTGCCACTCTATTGGTGTCTTTAGAAAGACACTCTACTGCTGCAAACTAATTTTCTACACCCAAAACAATGTTAGAATGATAATCTTGTGACTCATCATCCACCTTCTACAACAAGTAATCAAGTTCTTCTATTAGGGAATCTTCACCTTCATCATTCTCAAACAAGGAATCATCAACAATCCCCAACTTCACATTCATATCTTGCTCATCACTCTCACCTATCTCGAACACATCTACTGCTGCAACTACATCTTTATTCTCATCATAAGAAGTATAAAAATCAGAAATTACCTCATTACCTTTGGATGCAGCCTTTGTGTTAGCTAAAATTTTTGCATTCCTCTCTCATACAATTTCTTCCAATTGCATTAGCAAATCATCCTCCTCACCTTCATCCTTTTTCTCTAACTATTTCAAATCACTAACCAAACAAATTCCAACCTTGCTACATACCTTTCCCCCTCTCCCATCCAATGGCTTCAACTTATGATGAACTCCATCCTTCATCAAACTATAAGTTTTCACACATCCATCATGCACTACTTTCCTATCAAACTGCCATGGTCTACCCAACAACAAATGACAAACATCTATGTTCATAACATCACACAATAAGTTGGGTGTGTGGGAGTAGGAGGTTGAGTTTGAATCTATCCCTTTTTCCTGCTTCCATTTCAAAAAGGTGGGGCACTGGGCAAAGAAGTGCCCATTGAAGCCTATTGTTCCTCCTAAAAAGAACTCGGTCCCTCTTAAGGAAGCAAAAATTTGGAAGGAGGTTGGGAAGCATATTCATGTTGGTTTTGAAAAGGGCTCTGCTGAGCCTGTTGAGGGATTGGTGTTTGAGGATCCTTCTCTTGGTAAACCTGTTGTTTCTCCTATTTTGGGTTTGGTTGAGGAAGCTCCTTCGGAGGAGATTGGGGTGCAGGTTTCGTGTGCTACTGAGAGGATGATTGATTTGGTGGTGGAGGGTGGTGCTGATTCATTGTCTTTGGTGGTAGTTGAGAAGGTCACTCCTCTGAAGATGGTCTCTGAGGATCTACTGCTTTATTTTAAGGTGGACTTATAGGTTTCCCCTTTAGTGGTGTATGTGGAAGAGAGAGGAGATTTATCCTCAATTGAACCATTGGTGGATTCGATTGCTGAGAAGTTGGCTCACCTCTTCTATCATTAATTGTTCTAATGGTGTTTCTTAGGAGGAGGAACCTTGGATAACTGGTAATTTGGCCTCTAAGTCTTGGAGTAAGAAGAAGCCAAATCCTCCTGGGTTAGGGATGACTACTAGAAACCATTTGAAGCTAGATTGTGGTTCAAAACCTAGGGGCAGAGGAAGGCTTTCTTTGTAGAAAGTAAGGGAGAGGGTAAGCAAGTGTGATATTGTTGATGGATCACATATTACTCTGCTTGAGATGGGCCTGAATGGTCCCTCGCAGAATCTTTTATGAAGATCCTCTCTTGGAATATTAGAGGATTAAATAATCCTCATAAACAGGATCTTCTTGCAAATATTGTGAGAGATCATCGACCTGATATTATTTTGATTCAGGAAACTAAGATTAGTATTAAGAAGGTGGAAAGAATTAAGAACAAGTTCTTTAAGGATTGTGGTTGTCAAGCTGTAGACTCTGATGGTGCTTCTGGTGGGTTGGCAACGCTTTAGAATCCTAAGGTGGTGGTTGGGACCAAGTTGTCTGCTTTTGAAAATCATGTTGCTACTTCATTTTTTTGTTTCAAGGAAAAGTTTTCCTGGGTTTTGTCTAATATCTATGCTCCTAATGTGAAAAACTCTCGTAAGCGTTTTTGGGAATGGTTGACTATTTTTAAGGCTCAGTTCTCTTTTCAAAATTGGCAACTGATGGGGGATTTTAATACCACATTGAATGATGTTGATAAGTGTGGGGGATCTCATGTGACTGATGATAGTCGACTTGACCTAATGAATTTTATTAATGATAATCTTTTTTTGGATCTAGATTTGGGGGGAGCCTCCTATACTTGGTCTAATAGGCGATCAGGGGATGCTCCGATTCAGGTTAAATTGGATCGGGCTCTCATCTCTCTAGATTGGTTGCACTTGTATGATTGCTCCTTATCTTCTCTTACTAGGCTTGGGTTAGATCACTTCCCTATTTCCTTGAATGCTGAACCTTTTGGGTGTAAAAAGGCTTTTCCTTTTAGATTTGAGAAGATGTGGACTAATCATCCTGATTTGCATTTTAAGATAGCTCAGTGGTGGAATATTAATGTTGATGGATCTACCATATATAAAGTTGCTAAGAAGTTGGCTTTTGTTAAGTAGAATCTAATTCAGTGGAATAAGACCTCTTTTGGAAACATCTTTGAGGAAAAATCTATTCTAAAGTCTAAGTTAGATATTATGCAGGTTAAAATGAAGGTTTTTGGGTCTAATGTTTCATTGCTTCAGGAAGAGAGTGTTCTTTTGTCTAGTTTGCATAACATTGTGGCTAGAGAGGAGGAGTTTTGGAAGCAGCGATCGAGAGTTATTTGGCTTCAAAGTGGGGATAAAAATACTCGGTTCTTCCATCTCACGACTTTGAATCATATATCTTCTAACAAGATCTCTAAAGTGGTGGTGAATAATTCTTTGTTTGAGGAGGATGAAGATATTATATTTGTGGCTCGGTCTTTCTTTGAGGACCTTCTCTTGGAGGATGGCCTGTTGGACCCTGTTTACCAACAAGGTTTCCTCAATGTTATCCCTAGTTTGGTGTTGGAGGAGGAAAATGGTTTCTTGAATTCCATTCCCTTGGATGAAGAAATCAGAAAGGCTATGTTTTCTTTTGAGGGGAATAAATCTTTGGGGCGAGATGGGTTCCCTATGTTATTTTTCCATTGTTATTGGGAGATTATCTCTAAGGATGTTATCAATTCCACCAAGGAATTTTTTGGTAGTAGGTAGCTTCTTAGGGAGTTGAATTCTACTTTTTCAATTCGAAGCCTGGGGCTAAGTGTTTTGGTGATTTCAGGCCAATTAGTCTTTGTAATTCTATTTATAAGATTTTCTCTAAGGTGCTTGCTTCGAGGTTGCAAAGGGTGTTATCTAAGATTATCTCTCCACAGTAGAATGGTTTTGTGCCAGGTCGACAGATTTTGGATTCTATAATCACGGTGCATGAGAACATTCACTCTCTAAAAGTTAACAAAAATCTTGGTCTTATTTTGAAGCTGGATTTGGTCAAAGCCTATAATCGAGTGATTTGGAGTTTCTTGTGTTGTATCCTCAAGGCATTTGGGTTTTTAGACAGGGTGCTCCAACTTGTGTGGTAATTAATCTCTTCTCTTTATTTTGCGGTGCTGATTAATGGTTCTCCTTTGACCTTTTTGAAAAGCCGTCGTGGATTGCGTCAAGGGGATCCTATTTCTCCTTTTCTATTTATCATAATGGTTGAATCTTTGGGCAGGTATCTTCTACAGGTGATGTCTAATGGGCCTTCAAAGGTCTTTATCCCTCTTCATGCCAGCTTTGTTGCTCTCATCAACAATTTTTTAATGACACCATTATTCTTGCGGAGGCTTCTGTGGTAGTAGCTAAGTCTATCCATCTTATTCTTCAGAATTATGAGGCTGCGTCGGGCCAAAAGGTAAGTTTTCCTAAGAGCATTGCTTTCTTTCTAAATACTTCAAAGCTTTGTCAATTACAGATTGCTAGTATTCTTGAATGTGGTATTGGGGAGCTCCCTTCTACTTATTTGGGGCTTCCTTTATGTTCTAACGGTGTTCCTGATTCCTTTTGGAATAGTATCACTGATAATTTTAACTCGAAACTTGCTGGTTGGAAGGGTGCCTTGCTTAGTCAAGTTGGAAAAATTCAGTTAATTAAGTCCACTCTTCAGAATCTTCTGGTTTATGCCTTAAGTTTGTTTCAAATTCCTAGAAGATTTTGGGAGAAGATTGAAGGAATTCAGAAAAGGTTCTTATGGTCTAGTGTGGAGGAGAAGAAAATATTACACTTGATGTCCTGGGAGGAGGTGTGCAGATCTAAATCCCAAGGTGGTTTAGAGATGTGTAAACTAAAATATTTCAATTCTTCTCTTGTGGCTAAACAGTTATGGAACCTGCTTGTGAGTGACAAAGAATGGACGGTCATTTTTTCTTCAAAATATTTGAGGTTTGAGGGGAGTGGATAAGTATAGAGAATTGTTTAGGGAGAACTTTGTTCCATCACAAGGGTCGGTCCTATGGAACTTTATGATCCATGCTCGCTCAACTGTGGCTAGTGGTTTGAGATGGGTTTTGGGAAATGGTAGAAGGATCATTTTTTGGGATGATTGGTGGATTGGGCATGGGCCTTTGAAGGATGAAATTTGGGCAGCCCCTTTCAAGGATTTTTGTATTAGGGAATTCCAGGGTGTTTTTGTTGCTAATTATATTTGGCAGGGCAACTGGATAAGACTTGATGTGGTTAATAGGGGCTTGAAGCCTCTTGTTGAGTTTCTCTCCATGATTCATATCTCGGTGGAAGCTCAAGAGGATTCTGTTATTTGGCGGCTCACTTCCAATGGGAATTTTTTTGTGTCTTTGACCTTTTCTTTTTAGACTTGGATGGTTGGACCTCTACCTTTTTAGGGTCACTTGTGGAATGGGAAGCTCCTACCTAAAATCAATATTTTCTTTTGGCTTATGTGTCAAGATAAGATTCTTAATATTAATAATATGGTGAAGAGAGGTATGGCTCTGTCAACTAGGTGTTTCTTATGTAAAGAAGATGTTGAGGATTGTCTTCATTTGGTGATTGGTTGTAGTTATACTTGGGAAGTTTGGACTCATATTTTTCATCTGTGGGAGATTGCCTGGGTGTTCCCTACCTCCTTTACTGACTTATGCTCTCAATGAGTGTCTCCTTCTCTTAACCCAACTCTTTCCATGTTGTGGTCTCTAATCTTGCCACATGTTGCTTGGGGTGTTTGGAAGGAACGTAATAACATGGTTTTCCGTCAGCTGGAGCTGTCGCCTTCTAGATTGACCTTCAAAATCTTTGATGCTATTAAGGAAAATCTCATATTTGAATTCTTGATGATCCCTTCTCATAACATGAAAGTGTCGGTTTCCCCTTATGATCAACTTGTGGGTAAAAGATGGAATCTTTCTTGTGACCTTTCCAATCCGGTGAAGAAGTTAAAAGAACCTAGGGAGGGGGTTTGGTGGAAGGTTCCTGCTTGTGGGTGGTTTAAAATTAATTTTGATGAAGCTTCTAAGGGAAATTCGGGGCCTGCTGGTTGTGGGGGAGTGTTATGTGATGAGAATGGTAGGTTTGTCTCTGTGGTGGCCCTCCCTTTGGGAATCTAGACAAACCACTTTGCAAAAGGCAGCTACAACCTATCATGGCCTTGTTTTGGCTAAGAAGCAAGGGGTATCTAAACTTTGGTTAGAGGGGAATCACTTAATGTTATTAATTGTCTTATGAAGGAATGCTCGCCTTCATGGTCTATAGCTCATTTTATTAATGATTCAATCTCTATCATTAATTCTTTTGAGGAGATTAGAATCTCTCATATTTTTAGAGAAGCTAATATGTTGGCTAATGGGTATGCCAACTTGGGAGTGGTGGCTAAATATGATTGGGATTCTTTTGAATATTTACCACCCAATCTTAAATATATTTCCAATGAAGACCAAGTGGCTTGCTTCTAAGGTGGTCGATATTGGGGAAAGGTTCTTTATTATGTTTTTAAGTGGGTTTATGCATGTTGAACCTTTGCCTTGTCTATTTCATCATTACATCTTTGGTTTCTATAATATGATAGCCTGACTGAGTAGGCAGGGAAGTACCTTGAAGGACAAGCCCACACGTATTGTGGGTGTTATTAGCATGGTTTTGAGGAGAGCTAGGTTTTTTTTTTTTTTTTTACAGAACTTTCTAGTGCATTTTGGTTCTTGCTCTTTTCATGCTACCATGGGTGGTGATCCCTGTAGAATTGAACCGAGCTTGTGCGAGGAGTTCCAAAATAATGTTGTTGTGTAAGAGCACTTGAAGCAGGGTGAGGTTACGCAGTACATGCAAAGAATTCAGGGCCTTGATCTTGATGCTTCAGAGTTTTTTGCGAAAGGTTGGAATGGAAGGACTCTATGGTATACGGGAGTGGAGTTTAACATTGATGAGGAATTTACTGCAGAGGCCACTGGAATTTTAGTTTCTGGGAGGAACTACAGAGATAGGGCTACTGCCAAGAAACCCTTACCAAAAATTTTCAAATTTGATGAGAAGAAAAAGCTTTGGGAAGTGGGGAGTGGTGGCTATGCTCGAAAGTATCTGAAACCGTTGCAGAGGGATCTCGTGTTGGCCTTAATGCATTATTTCATGCTCAAAGGTAGATTCTCTATTGTGTATAGTTACCATTTCATGCTTTTGAATCACTTCCATCATAAGGTGCTGGTCTCCTTTCCTTTTTACCTTTTACTGTCAATGGAAAAAAGTATTGTAGATCACCATAAAAACCCTAAGAAGTTCATTTTGTATGAAGGTCTTATGAGTATGTTGTTTTCTCATATTAAGCTTAATTAATCCTTGTTTCCCCTAAAACCCTTGGTAAGAAGGGGTTTAAGAATTTTGGTTATGATATTGGGGAGTCTGCTGTGGAATGGGAAGGTAGTTCTGAGGAAGAAGACTCAGATTATGATGATATGTGTGTGGATGAAGGTGTGTCTAAGGAAGGGTTGATGAAACTGAAGAGTGGACCAAGGGCTATGAAACAGATGTGGAATTGAGGGAAGCCATGGTGAAGTTTGTTAGGAAGAATTCTAAGGGGAAATATAAAGTCCCCAGGAAGGATAAATCTTCTTCTAAGAAAAAGCTTGAGTTGGTTAAAGAGGTGGATGCTCTTGGTTCAAGTGTGAAGCCTTCTTTGTGTTCTGGGAAGGGTGTTGTGGTGGATAGCTTACCTGTGACTGGTGTTGAGGTTCCTTTAGCTGTGGATGTTGTGAAGAATGCCCCTATTGGGGAGTTTACCCCTAGCAAGGTTGGTGTGGTGGAGAACTCTCTGAAGATTGGTGTCAAGGTTCCTGAAGATGTGGGAGTGATTAAGAGTTCCCCTGTTGGGGATTTTAGTCCTAGTGTGGGTAAGATGCAACCAAAGTTCATGCCTATTGAGGTTCAGGGGTTTGGGATGTCAAGCACACTCAAGATTTTGACCCTACCTCGGATTATCTTGATTCTCCTATTCTGAGGGCTATGAAAATGGAACGGTTGGAAGTGTTGGCTGATTTAGCTAATTTGCTTGACAAGGAGAGGATCAAGGTGGAATTGGTCAAGGTCGAGGACTCCTGTATTGAAGAGGATGAGGAGAAGAAAGAGGGGCATAGAAATACCCCTATTCACAACATGGAGCAGAATGAGGAGCCTCTTGTCAATTGGGATGACGTCAATATGGGTATGTTCTGCAAGATGGATGAGGATGGAACACAAAATTTGCTTTCTTTGGTGAAATGGCTATTTTCAGAGGTGAAGGAACTCAATATCTAGGTTAAAAATTGGTAGGATATCTATGTGGCTATGATTCAAGGAAATCAAAAAGAATGGGCAATAAAAGGTAAGGTGAAAACTATGATTGTAATGTTGGATAAATTAGTTGTTGATGCTGATCACCTAGGGGTTTCTCATGAGGAGAGGATTTCCTCTTTGGAAATGATTGTCAATAATATTTTGGAGGATAGAGTTGTTAGTATTGAGGAAAAAATTGGTAAGCTATTGGAGGACTTGAAAACTGTGGTTAACATCAACAACCCTTTGAAGACAACTGCTAAGGGTCTTTCTGTTTTGAACGAGAAAGCCTTGAAATGGACAGGTAAATCTTTGGAGCTAGGGGATTTGGAGAAAGTAATTGATGATGTTAATTGCTCGAGCTAGGTGGAGAAAAATGTGGATTCTGCTCTAGCATTAGAAAAGGATGTGTAGGTCGGACCATGTCTCAGGACGAGGAGTAAGACTAAGAAGAGGGTTGTTGTGTCTTTTGATGAGCTCAAAGATGTTGTGGAGATGCATGAGGAGGTCATAGAGGAGAATATGGCCTCAGTGAATGTCTTGGAAAAAATGTTGTAGTTGTCACTATATCTTTTGCTTGTTCAGCCTGGGTCCTGATGTTTTTTGTTGTTGGTGTGCTAACAAGATGCTATTGTTTTATCTTTTATCAACTTTTTAGTTTTTTGGGCTACTGGTTTTAGTTGTTGAGTCTTTTTTGCAGCTTGTTGTCTTTGTAAAGGGTTTCAGGGCCCCTTCAAAACCTAAATTTCCTTATAAAAAACATCACACAATACTTCATCATAATAACTTCTAATCTTAAATCTTACCACACATTGTTCATTTACCAACACTTTGTGATCATCCTGCAACCTTGAGATCCTATGTTGATGCAGGTGCCTCTTTCTCTCCAACTGCAACTTCTCAACCATCTTTGTAGAAATAATATTATTAATACTACCACCACCAATAATGACTTTACAAACTTTACCTTTGCATTTGCATCTTGTATGAAAAAATATCCTCCTCTGAATGGGTTCACTATTTTCATTCATCAAAATTCTCCTCATCATCAAGGCTTCACTATCTTTCGCTTCTTCGGAATGTGTTGAATGTGCATCTTCTCCATTTATGTTTGTTGCTCTATTCTAATTTACAACTCTTCTTCTTGGTATTTCCTCTTCATGAGGACACTCGTATGATTTGTGTTACATCCCAATTGTGTAGTTACTATTTACTATTACTAAATAGGGTAAATATGAATGTAATGTGAATTCTGGAGATGAATAAATTACACTTGTACCTAGTTATCAATATTAATGTTATCTCATTTGATGATTATCTCATTTGATGTTATTCATGGTGAAATACTGCATATATGTGAATAGATGGTTATTGAATTATTATTCTAACTTTGGAAATGTTTATGTATATTGCATATGTTGTGAACAATTGACTCTCGTAGGCATGTGTTAGTGGTTACAGGTAAATATCCATTTCTCCAGGGGGAGGGGAAGTATCACTCAGGAGAATATCTTGGTCAGGCAACCAGTAAAAGTAAACTATCTAAGCATATACACACACCACATTAGAATGATTGAGTTGAGTCAGTTGTGGGTAATAGGTAAGTCATCCTTAGCCGATATGTCTACATTTGAGATTTTTGTTTACTTCTACATGCATTTGCAGGTGATGTTTATCTATTTGAGCTTTTGCGATCTTTCTTGTACTGTTGCTATTATACTAACAAGCGGGATGTACATAGAGTATATATATATATGTACATCCATGTTAATAGGATCGAATGACATGTATATGCACATGTACACACTCATCAATATGATAGTAATTGTGATTAGCTGTAAGTGAATCATATGTGAGCATATATATATACATATATATATATATGTATAGTATATACATGTATCCATATGCATATGTGTATTGATACAAGCATACATTGGCAAAAGGACATGCTCATATAGATGCATCGATATGATATACCTATATATACATGTACATAGAGGCATATACATTTATACATATATATATGCATACATCATGTATAATGTGTTTATTATATACTATATTTCCTGTACTCTTATATATATATACACTATTGGCTTACGATATATATAAATATCTACTTATATATATTAAACAATTATATATATAGATATATATACATACATACATATATATATTAATACGTTAAAGTATTTAAATATATATATATATGTATATAATATATACTATATATGTAATAATAATAATATATATTCAACATAGTAATTATGTAATTAGAATTCGACTAATTCTTATTCAGTAAGAAGTTGATTTATAAAGACTACTTTAGATGTTTAATGACCATGGAAATAAAGGTCGATGATAGTCACCAACGACTATGAAATTGGAAGTTGATTTGTAAATGTATATGATTGTGTATGTAAGTTGTGTAACACTCACCATGCCACGTATATGAAACATATCAATACATTTTAATCTGTAAACTTTGACTTGGTCAACGTAGTAAATGAGAGTTACGTAGACTTAGTCCAACATCTTTAATTGGCTAAAACTCATCCTTTATTTTAGTTGATACTTGCTAAGTGTTGCAGAAATATGATTGACCATTTTACTCCTTTTGAAACCGCACCAACTTGATAGTAGAAAAGAGGATTTTGCACCACCTCTTGAAGCTTTTTCTTGTAAATTTTTTTGCTAGAGAAGAATTCAAATTCTCCATGTGCTTTTTGAATTGGTCTTTGAATTGCTGTCAAAGATGTAAGTCGATCTGAAGGAGGTTTTGTTGAGTCTACGCTTATTTCATCACCACCTTATTGCTACGTTGCTTTGCATGAAGCTTGTTGTCATTTTACATGCCTAAACTTTAGGCTTTATGATTGCTTGGTTGAGCTATAAATAGTTGTACCATTTCACTTGGAATGCATTCTTCCTTTTCACTTGTGAGAAATGCATTTTTACCAAGAGATATATGTCTTTTGCAGTCATTGCTACAAAGTTATTACCAACCATATTATTGTTGGACTTTCCATTGCACTAAAAGATCAACCTGTCAATGCTCAATACAAGTTTCAGTTAAGAACCACAGGAGACAGTTAGACCATGTCACAAACCCAAACGCTTAGTGCTGCAAGGAAGACCAAGGGTCACACCTTCCAACAATCCCCCCCAACACAAGCGTGGGGTTTGAACTTGTGACCAGCTCTAATACCAATTGTTGGACTTGTCATTGCACCAAAAGATCAAACTGTCAATGCTCGATACAAGCTTTGGTTAAGAACCACAGGAGGCAGTTAGACCATGTCACAAACCCAAGTGCTTAGTGCTCTAAGGAAGATTGTAACAACCCATATATTTGTATTTTGTTGTGGTCCTTCCTTGATGGATTCCAATAATTGTATATTTTGTATTTTCACTATTCGTCCCTTCATTATTTTGTATTGACACCTGAGAGGTGTAATTCTGTGACTATTATGCTGGATTACATGTTTATATGCTGTTATGTTGTTGACATGATTATTGTTCATGCTGGATTTCATGCTTACATGGTTAGATATTATGCTAGATTACATGCTTATATTTTTATGTATATATCATTGTCTTTGCTTGTCTATGATTTTGGATAGGAAAAGGATGATGTCATAACACTCGTAACTGAGAGGCTTATGATATCATGACTCTTTTTCCTGATGGTTGATGTTGCTTTAGATATATGATATATGATTCATGCAAATGTATTTTAACGTTTGATTGGAGTGATGCAGGTATTGAGTATCGAATCCACCTAAATTCATAGGCTTGAGCATGCTCTCATTCCTCAATTGTGGTTACTGGAGGTAGTCATAGGCACAGTATCCCCTACCCTAGTCCACTGTACCTTGTTAGGGTAGTGTTTCCGAGTTGTTGTCTTCCATCTGGTTACCTAATGGTAATGTCCGAAGCACCCTTCTGCCATAAGTGACTTTCCTGCTTGTCTCATTGAGGTATTTGGTTTTGGTTTTCATTAATCTTTTATGTGATTATATATATTTAATTTGGGTTGCTGGTGTTTTGATGTGGTTCCATTGGCATCTTCACGTGTTTTAAATATGGTATTTTATGGTGGTTAATTATTTGGGGATTTGAATTGTTATTTTCTTGAGATTTTAAATACTTAATTTAAATATTTACTAATCATTTTGGGGAGGCCATGTGTATTTTAATGTTGCTTACTTTGTGACTTTAATTAATTGTTCATTTTGGGGGAGCTTTAATGGATAAATTTATCAAATGCTTTATTTCTTTTTGATGGTTTTGGGGAAAATATAAAAGGAAAGGTAGCTTTGTTTTAGGGAGGATATTTTTTTGGAGAAAAGGAAAATTTGTTGTATTTCATGGAGGAAGAAACCCCATGATTTGGGTGACTGAGTTGGGGAGATTGTGAAAGTTTTTTTGAGAAGAATTTGTGGGTAGTAAATTGTTGAAATCAGCACACTAGTTCTTGCTTGCTGTCTAATTTTGGAGCTTCACGATGCCTTCTTCATTGAGAAATTCTCCATTTTTGTTTTAAGGAAAATTGAGGTAAGTTTCTTTTAATCTTCATTGTTGTATGGCTGGTATTTTTCTTTCTAATCTGGGTTATTTCTGTCTCATGAAAATTGGAGGAACTCCTCTATTTCTTATTTTTTTTGTATTGCTTGGAGTTGAATGATGGTTATTTTAAATGGTTATTGATGCTCAGTAGTATTTTGTAGGCCCAATTTTTGTAAATCTCTAGCAAACATGAAATGGGTTGATGGAAAAAATCTGATTATGGGTTCTTTCTTATTTTTCTCTTTTGCCCAATTTGTAAAGAAAAAATGTGTTTTTATTGTTGTTCATTACCCTCTTGATAAAATGAAAATTAAGGGTGGATTTCATGTAGAAATTCCAAGGTCTCAACTGGGTCTTTGGCAGATTTGAGATCTAGGCACTTTTATTTTTTGATGAATTTTCTTGCCTAGTTTGGGAAAAAAGACGTTTTTTAGAACAATACTTCATTTTTTATCCTAAACTCAAAATTGAAGGTGGATTCCAACTTGAAACACCAAAATATGAATTGGGTCGGGCTTAGAATCGTAATCTGGGCAATTTGAATTTTTATGTAATTTTTGTGCCTTCTTTTCATGTTGAATTACAACTGTTAAATGTGTCTTTTTACAACATTATTAGCTTGGCTGTTTTAATTGGTTACTATGACAAAAATTGTGGCCTTTCCTTTTGTTTCATCCATTTTTTTGCTTCCTCATTTGGTTAAACGAGATGAGCATAGGTCTAGGTAATAAAGTGGTCATATGGAGTGGCTCTCTACGGGCCCGGGGCCTGCAAGTTGCTGCCAGGGAAACTAGTAGCAGAGTTAAAGTAAAAAAGTGATAACTAAATAAATTAATGGGGTAAAACACTAATAAGATAATAAGTCCTTGTGCATGGCCTTGAGTTCTTGTAAAGGCTAAGGTTGCACTCGAGAAGGCCCATCTGTCTGCGGGGCATTGAGTCATCCATCTACAGGGCGTGGATTTGGGCATGTTGAGTCTCCTCGTCCCTATGAGAGGTGTACTTGATTCCATGTGGTTCCATCCCTTCAAGCACACATGATGAAACTCCATCTAATATGCACTCTAGTATCTAGCCCTTGGTAGTCGTGAGTAGTACCCGTCATGATATTGGATAAGTATTTCTTGTTGTGACATTGATTGGGTGCATTGCCTTCCATGTTTACTCTGTGATTGATGTGAGTGTTGGAATTACCTTGCCTTTGTATTGCTACCTCTGTTTCGGCCTTGTGACTATCTCTAAGCACAGTGGGGTGGCCTCTTTTGAGTCCACGTGGCAGGGAGGTGTTGCCACTGCCATTGGGGACAGGTGTATAGGCTATTGGAGCACCAGTTGAAGTCATCCCCTCATCTATATTTATCTTATCAGATGATGTATTTTATTCATGGCAATGCTATTGTACTATCTTGAGAGAGAAAGAAATCATAAATTTAATGAGAAGATATTGTTGATACTCAATTATGATTGTCCTTGATGACAAACTTCTCTATAGTTTCATATGATTCTCTCAGCTTGGTTATATTCAGTTGGTCTCTAATTTGCAGTGGACAGTATTCATTCAGGCTTTCTGTGATCAGTTTACTCTCTTGGCATACTAGGCTTCTATTTCAGTTTCAATGCTCAGTTTGTATTTTTATCTCTTGACGGTACTGATCTTCTTGTGATCTTTGACATCGACAGGTTATTTTAATGGTTTCAGGGTTATTGTCAGGTATTTCATTGGATCAGCATTTCAATTCAGTTTGGCTTTGTTCAGGGCAATTCTTTTGTTTAATATCATGGGCATAGTCTGATCGGTAACCATACCTTTGCCTTCGGTGAGAGATTGTTTTTGTTAGAGTGACTCATAATGGATGAAGTCTTTCGGTGAAACATATTGAAGTCTACAAAACATCTCATCGATAATGTTATGTCACAACGATCGGGATTTTCATGCAGGCTTTTATCGGCATAACACATGATTCGCGGCAGGGTCTTGCCGAGTTTGTTGGTGTCTCACCGACCTATGGTGGGAGGGTGCACTTTGGCAGGAGTTGGAGTCATTGCCATGGGGTCTCAGTGATATTCAAAAGTCTTACTGACCCCGCAACGAAGGAATCTCTTCGGTAAGAGTTAGGTTCATCGACATATGGTCTCGTCGACTCTCTTGTGTCTTGCCGATAGGTGATAATGGGGATTCAGCAGCAAGAGTTCTATCTTTGGTATGATATCATAGCGAGTTTGTTATGTCTCACCGATGTGTTATTTAATGCTCATTTTGACTAGACAAGGTGGTTATCGTTGTGAGGACTTGGCAATTTCAAATTGTCTCGCCGACCGAAAAGTGAATGGAAATCAAAAGGGACTCTGTCGGTATGAGAATTGAATTCTCTTGGCAATCTAAAGTGGTTAGAATGTTTCGGTATGATTTTATGTACTCTACATGAGGTCTCTCCGATGTCAGTTGGTTATAGCGACCCACTTGGGACAGATGGTCTCATCGGTAGGAAAAATCTTATGTCACGGTGACCAAATGAATTAAGTGATCATTCAGTGAAAGATGGAACATTCGATATAATGCCTTCCCGACCTTATATTGTCTCAGCAAAGGCGAATCTTGGGCAGTCGAAGGCAATGAATAATCTTTTATTATTTATAATATTTGTGGACAATGCTTTTCATGGGTTAAGTGACCTGGCATCTATTGTTTGCAATAATGTTTTGTTTTGGAACCCTATGCTTAGCGCCACCTTGAAGATTAGTTACTGTAGCTGGGTGCATTGTCTTTAACTGTTGAGTATGGAGATTTGTTTTGATGCGTTTATAGCTGGTTATAATGGCTAACAGGTTGATTGGGTCAGTATGGTTACTATTCTTAGTGTAATTTTTGTCTAGAAGCTTGACTGAGGTTAAATGAAAAAAATGGGTATTGATTTTTTTTAGCAGTTACATTGCATAATTTATTAATTTTGATCATGGGTTCTCTTGAAAAGAAGTTTATTTGATTGGGTATTCTGAAAATGAAATTAAAGGCATTTGTTTTGTTTTAGTTGAAGCATTTCTACTCAACAGAGCATTGATTCTTTTTTTTGTCAAAGGTTCATTCATTTTTCTCAGAAGACTCTTGATTAAAACAATTAAGAGGAAATTACGTGGCTCTGCTCTCCTTGACCATGAAGATTCTTGAAGACTTGGTACCTGAAACAAGATGTATAAATACTTACAGAAAAACTCTTTTCTGTTTTGGTACTTCTATTGTAATTCTGAGAGTATCTAGGCAGTATGAAATGAATTGTAAACTCTGCATAAGCTATGTATACAAAAGGTAGAGATGTTGTAAAAGGAGCTCTTCTCTATATAATATTTTAGGGATTCAATTTGTGGATTCTTAAGGTATTCTGTAGATGAGAGAATAGATATGTTTGTGCTTTACTAAAAATAGAGTAATCCTCTGTGTTATCATTATTGTTCAAAACATAATTTGAGGGATTGGTGCTCCTTGAGATTGGTGTCTCAAAATGAGGGGTTGGTGCTCCTTGAGTGGGTGCTCAAAAATCAGCCTATAAGGCATTGTGAACTTTTGTTTAAAAGATTAAGCCAGGAAGGCATTTAGGGAGTGGTTTTTATACCCCAGGAGGGTTTTCCACTCAGGTAAAATCTGGAGTCTTTTTGTTCTTCTGAGTTCCCTTTGCTTTACTGTGATTGTTGATTATTTCAGTTGACTGTTTGGGTATTATCTTTCTCAATTCTGTTTATGAATGATTACATTCAACTCATGAATGCATTAATAGAGTATATTGAGATCAGATCTGTGCTATAGTTTTTGAATTTGTGAAAATTGGTCAAATCTGTTATAACACTGATTCACCCCCCCTCTCAGTGTCATTTTAACTCCAACAATTGGTATCAGAGCGTAGGGTCCTCTAATTGGTGTTATTCACCTTGGATTGATTCTGGTTTTGGAGTCTTCTAAATGGCACAGTCTAAAGATGGTGCCTCTGTAACTCGAGCTCCGTTATTCGATGGAACAGATTATGTGTTCTAGAAAATTAGAATGAAAGCTTTTCTTATTTCTTTTGATGTCGATGTTTGGAGCATAGTTTTAAATGAATACAATGTACCAGCCTCTATTCCCACTGATCCTGATGAGAAAAAGAGGTATGAAACAAATGCCAGAGCTAAGCATGCCATCCTATGTGGTCTAACTAAAGACGTGTTCATTAGAGTCATGCATTGCAAATCTGCTCATGAAATCTGGGAAAAACTTGAAACTATATATCAAGGGAATGAGAAAGTCAAACTGTCAAAAATCATTACACTCAAACATCAGTTTGAGGAGATGAAAATGAAAGATGATGAAAAAGTGGCTGAATATTTCCTAAGAGTTGATGAAGTTGTCAATGCCATGAAAGGTTTAGGTCAAGAGGTTAATGAATTTGATGTGGTCACAAAGGTCATTAGAACCTTACCATCAAAATTTGAATCTAAGGTTTCAGCCCTTGAAGAAAAGAAACACTTTGATCAACTTACCTTAGACAGCCTTCAGGGAATACTTACAGCCTATGAAATGAGAACTAGTAAAAACACCTCAACTGGAAAAGAAACTACCTTTAACACTAAAAAGAAAGAAAAGGTCGAAGTTAATGAATCAGAGTTGTCTGATTCTAAAGAATCCAATTTTGTTAGAAAACTCAAGAAGGGTTCAGGAAGATACAAGGGAAAACTTCCCTTTAAATGTTTCAACTGCAGCAAAATAGGTCACTTTGCTGCAAAGTGTCCCTATGATGATCAAATCTGTGACAACAAGACAATTGAAAAACAACCTAAGAAGAAGGTTTTCAAACCTAAACGAAACTTAATTGAAGATATGTTTAGTAAGGATGAATCTGACATTGAATCTGAAGATTCATCAGCTGAAGAAGATGAAACTTTGTTCATGGCTGAAATCACTCAGCAAAATGATTCTAATGCTATTGATATTGAAGAAGGTGTTGTAGACCTTGAAAGTGAACTAAAATGTGCTTTACAAGAGGTCAGAAAACTCAAAAAACAAGTTCTTGCACAAGAACATAAACCAGATCTAGATGCGGTCTCTCTGAAAACTCAGCTTGAAGAAGCCAAAAGAGTTGAAGACTGTCTTCGAGAGACTGTTAGCTGCAAAGATCAAGAAATTCAAAAACTGGAACAAGAAGTTGTCAGACTTAGGAAAGAAAATGAAAAATATGAAAACACTCTAAAACTGAATGAGATGCTCAGCAAGCAGAAAATGCTTAATGATAAAACTAGTATTGGTTTTGAAAAGGGCGAGTGTTCAAGTGACAATGTAAAACAAAACCCCTCTTCTAATGTCAAACGATCAGGTTCAAGTCATTCAGGTTCTGGTAAAAACCATGGTCAGATTTTAAGAGGTAATAGACCCTCTTACAGCTTTAATTCTTTCTTCTATGGTTATTGTTTTTTCTGCAATAGATTTGGCCATAAGGCGAGCACCTGCAGATTTATGAAATCTAGAACACCCAGGTTTGGTCTTAGACAACATTATGGTTTTGTTAGACAGATCAGATGCTTTAAATGTAATACTTTGGAACATTCTGTCAAGCAGTGCAGAACTGATCTGCAATCTAAACAACAGAATTTTAAAAATGTCTGGAAACCTAAGTTTGTCAACAATATTGAGCAATCTATGTTTATTCAAACTGCTTTTCATTCCAAGAAAAAGGACTTATGGGTCCTGGACAGTGGATGTTCGAACCATATGACTGGCGACAAAGGTAAATTTATAAATCTTGAAGATTATGTAGGTGGGTATGTTAAGTTTGGTGATAACTCTGGTATTCAAATCAAAGGTAAGGGTTCACTTCTTTTGAATGAGGACACTCCTATCTACAATTTGTACTATGTGGAAGGTCTCAAGCACAATCTATCAAGCATTAGTCAAATCTATGATAGTGGTTATCATGTACTTTTCACTTTGCAGGGATGTGAGATTAAGAACAAGCTTGGAAAAGTTGTTGCAGCTAGAAGGAGGACAAAAGGAAATGTATACAATCTTCTTGACACATCAAGCAATGACAATAATCAAGGTATGTGTTTAATGGGCCAAATTGAAGAGAGCTGGTTATGGCATAAAAGGCTAGGACACATAAATTTTGAAAATCTGGTTAGAATTAGTAAAAATCAGAATGTTAGAGGTTTACCAGTTCTTAGCAAGCCTAAAAACTCTATGTTCAAAGAGTGCTTAAGTGGTAAACAAACTAAAATCAGTTTTAAAACAAAAGAACATTCTTCTTCGAAACCTTTACAGCTTGTGCATATTGATTTATGTGGACCAACCAGAACTAGGTCTATTAATGGTGAAAGGTACTTTATGCTATTTGTGGATGATTATACAAGAATGGTTTGGGTCACTTTTCTTAAGCACAAATTAGAAGTTTGAAAGGTTTTGAATCTTTCGTCTTGGTTGTAGAAATATCAATTTGAAACTTAACATCTTTGCGATTTGACAAAGGAGGTCATCAGAGTTCACCTCCAAGAAATGATCCTTTGAACAAACACATAGCAGTATCTGCCTTAAAACACCTCAAAAAATTGTTGACTCAAAATGCTGTCTAGCCATCATGAACTTTTCTTCATTTACTAAAGAGCTTTCATCAGTCATCATTCTTGACTTCTTCTGTCAACTTTAGCTTTTACTCTTCCAATCAAAGATCTTATATTCAACTACTTAGTCTTAGGCTTAGGCTGTGTTCTTATCATTTAGACTGATACATTGTGGACTCATAGTAGGCTTAAATGTAGATTCAGTCCTTGGTGTGGATTCACCAAATTTACTTAAATCTCAAAAGCAACAAGTTTCCCAGTCAGCGTATCTCTTTTCAACTTGTTCACTGATCTGAACTCTTCAATAGCATGAACATTATTTTTGTAGGAGGGAGTTAGGGATCTGAGTACTTTGGCCACAATTTCATCCTCATCCACAGAACCACTGACACATGTAATACCCATCACTATCTCATTTACTCTATGCATAAAAGAGGTGATATTTTCATCTTCACCCATCTTCATATTCTCATACTTTCCTCTCAAGCTTTGTAGCTTAGCCATCTTCACTATGCATCTCCTTCATACAAAGTTTCCAGTTTCATCCAAATTTCATGAGTTGTATGCAGACCTATCACATTAGCCATCTTGATTTGTTAAGGCATTCAATAGCCCTGATATTGCTTTCAAATCTTCTCATCAACAATAGAGGGACTTTGAGGAATGATATTTGATTTCTAGTAATCTAGATAGCATCACCAATACACATTACTGACATTACATCCTAACTTTACATGTGATAGTAGTGAGTCAAATCTGCCATCAAATGTTGTGTTGTTTCTTGATCACCTCAAGCTTTTATAATTTCTTCAGAGGAACCTACTCTGATACCAATTGTTGGAAAAACAAGGACACACAACTGAGAGGGGGGGTAAATCAGTTGTAACAGAGACTAAAACTTTTCCTACTAATCTTAACTTAATCTCAGATATGATGAATAAGGAATTAACCATAAACAATTAACACATCAGAGAGACAAAAAACACAAATATTTTTTGCATGGAAACCCTATTGTGGAAAAACCATGGTGGATTTTAGTCCAAAATATTATACTCTACTAGAAGTATAAAAGAAATAATAAGGGGAATGCAGATGCATTCAGGCACACTTCCTAGAGCTCACTGCTCAATTACAAAAGAGGACTCACTGTCCAACAATAGGGTTTGGATTAAAACCATCCAAGATTTGTGAACTGATAAAATAGCTTCTGAACAAGCCTGATTACAGTTCCAATTAAGCTCAACACTTCTTCACACTTCACACATTCTCCTTTACACTCTGCTCAACAATTGAATGATATTCGTACATACACACATAGGAACACACAAAAGCACCATCTTCAACAATGAACTAATCGTCCTTATATGTTTGCTACATGAAATTACATCACTACTTCATCGGCCAAGGAAATAAAATATATTTGTAATGTCAGCCTAGATTTACAAATAATCTTTTAATGCAAATCCACCAATGTCAGCCACAACATAGTGGAGACCCAAATAATATCTCCAATGTGAGAAGACTTTAATTAATTAAACCTCGAAGATCCACAACACACTACCATCAACATGTTAGCCAGGAACAAGAAAAATTGAACATGCGCAAGATAAAATCTTCAACCACAAACTCTCCAAATAATGTGGATGTACCACAAAGATAGAGAATGATCTAGAGACACCAGAGAACACCAAGAACCAATAGATAAGTGTCTGCAACAACTAAGAAACAAGAATTACACAAACTTCATTTAGGAACATTGACAGGTACCAGCAACACACTATCAGACCACAACATACTCAAAACTTCATGCAAACCTCTGAAACTTCTGGTAGATGATCTAGAAACATTCAACAATAAACCATTTAATCCACATCAGCTAATCTTCAACATACAAAACACAATTCCTTCTTGACCTATATAGTTCCACTAGGAACCAGGAAAAATTTCTTTTACAATTTTCTCAATATCCTCGACATATACAGTCTTCAATACACCAAATGCTAATAGTGTTGACATCAATGACAACCACATATCAGCAACCATATCCACAACATCCAACAATTGAGACTAGATGAAGGATTATGAATGGGTGGAGGATTAGGATTATGGAATGGTGGATTAGGATTAGATGGAGGACAAAGGTATGATGGATTGGAGGGAGGATTAGGAGATGATGGAGTGGAAGATAGAGTGACATAGGAGGACATGGATGGTAGATTAGGATAGAATGACATGGATGGTGGATTAGGATAGAAATATGTGGATTGGGGATTGATGTTGGAGAAAGTGGATAGGAAATTAAGGTGGGAATTTTGGGATGGTGGATTAAGGTGGGAAGATTGGATGTTGGATTAGGATTGAAGGATGTGGATGGTGGATTAGGATAGGGGACATGGATGGTGGATTAATGTGGGAAGATTGGGATGTTTAATTAGGATAGGAGGATGTGGATGGTGGATTAGGATCATGAATTGGAGGATAATGAGATGGAAGATTTGTACTAGGGGTTAAGGCGATAGTGTTCTTGTGTGAAGATGGATGGTGAGATATGGATAGAGGAGAAGATGGGGCCATGGATATGGAATGAGAGGGATATGTGGGGGATAAATAAGAGAGAGATGTAGATGATAGATAAGATGACATGGATGAGGGAGGTAATGGATATCCCTTGTCAAAGGTAGCATAAGGATTGCTAGTGGATGTGGATGAAGGTATGATAGGATAGCTCAGAGGAGTGATTGGATATTGGAAGACAGTTGGAAAATATTACTAGAAATGATAGTATCAAAGGGATCTATATCATACTCGTCTTGATCAACAAGACTTTCAAAGTCATATTCAATGTAATTGGGATCTTCTTTGACTACTATTATTGGTTGTGCAAGAGGAGGATAAGGATTCATGATGTTGGATTGGATGGATATGGATTGAAAAGATGGGAATAGATGATTGGAAGAAAAGAAAGGATGATGAAAATGTAAATAGAATGGATTAGAAGAACACAACATAAGGGGTCATAAGATTTTTTTTGATATCAAAAGATCATGGATGTGGATGGACTAAATTCAAATTGAGATGTATATTAAGCTCATATTGGTGTTTGATTTAAGCTTAAATTAGGATTGGATTTAGGCTCATATTAGGATTGGATTGAAGCTCAGATTAGGATTGGATTTAATCTTAGATTAGGATTTGATTGGGAAGATGTGATGGGAGAGACTCCTAAATTCAAGGATGTAGCTAAAATGATGAGGATGATTGCTGGATGGAAGAAAGTGATCATTTGGAGATGGATATGGAGAAGATAAATGATTGGATTACAATTTTGGACTCAAAAAAATATAGGCTAATCATGACACAAAGGATCAACTCTCTAGATTTTGTATGGGAAGTGGATATGCCTCTGTGTATAGCGCATTCACCTCTCTAGATCACAGATTCACCTATCTATGGATATCACAAAATATCCCTTGTAGGTATCAAGATCGCCTATTGGTAAAGATAGGATTGCCTATGCAGATTGACTACATAGAGAGGTGTGCAAGATCACCCAAGATAGAAGTGGAATCACATATTAGGGAAGCACTCAATACAGATGCAAGATGATGCAAACACCTATACAAGGGATAGAATCACCTATCTAGGGATATGTACAGATAGGGATGGTATAGACTCAAAGAAGGATCACTCCTATGGACATCAGTTTTACCTATTCTACAAGATGTACAGACGAAGGATTGGGAGACTTGGACATAGGTTTTTCTATATGGGGGATGAGATCGCCTCTTCAGGGAATGAGCAGTTGCGAGTATTCCTATCTAAGGGATGGGATAGGCAGGTTTTCCTCTAGAAGAGGTGTTTTCACCTATCGAGGATGACTGGACTAGACTAGACTCAGACGTGGGTTTTCCCCTTGAAGGGTAGGATGATCCATCCATAGTGAAAATTCACCTCTAGAGGAAGAAAATTCACCTCTAAGGGTAGGGACAAACTATGGAAAAGGACAAAAATAGAAAAAAACAAGTAGTGGGAAAGGATAGACTCAAACTGAAGAGACTCACTGGTATATCACATGAAGACACATTAGACAACACAAGCCTAAAATTAATAGTAAGGGTTTACAAAATTGATGTAGGCCCACCACCTTGGGGGTTACCCAAGGTTAATACTCCATGATACTAAGGTGGTTCTTTGGATCACCCTTTCTTGCAAAGACAGATAGCTAGAGATTTAGTGGCACAAGGTCATCAATAGACGCCACTAGCTCACCCTCACTCTCTCACTCAATAACTATTGTAGTTCACCAAAATAATTTATATCTCAACCTAAGGGAGTACATGGTGAGTAACTTCAAGGTGTCGTACGCAATCCCTTCACTACACCAAGCCATGACTAAACACGAGTCTTATCTAGGCTATACATGCAATCTAAGGAGTCATCGCTACACTAAGAGGGTGCGTGAGGAAACAACCGTGAACACCAACCCATCACAAGCATGGATCGGGTGCCCCAATGAGGTACTGGAAACTTAGACCAACCCTTCACACCTTAACTAGAAATCACCCTAGTATCAGTGCTCCGCCATACACAATGCGACTGGATTGGCATACAACTTTGGATCTCCCAATTTATATACCCCACCAATACACATGGTCAAGATCATCCCTTGGGGTGATGAAATCCCCAAGTGGGTCTCCTAAAGGGTAAGAAATACTACATGTTTCTAATCCCCAGGCTCACACATAGCACAAGGGGAGAGCATATCCATACTAGTACTCCTAGGTGGACTCAACTGGACTAGAACGAGTTGAAATTTATGATCCCTAGGCTCACTATATAGTACAAGGAGAGAGCATATGTCAACAACCCACTCCCAAACACAACAAAAAAGGTAAATTGACCCTTTAGAAAATTTAAATGTTCCTAGATTAGTTAGGGAAATCAACTACTCTAAGGTCTTCGACCAATCATCCTTTAGAAGATAAGTTAGTAGTTTCAATCTTTGGTCTTTGACAAGCGAGGAAAAGCTAAAAAAAAAGATGATTAGATGAAAAATAGATGATTGTTAGCCTAGGGAGGTGGAACACCCAACCGAACAAAAAGGGGGGTGTGGGGGGACGGTTCAATCCCTCGTGGAAGGGGTTCGGGGGCTGAGCCCTCAAAGAATTTTTTTTGAAAAGGAAAGGATAATGGGCTATGAAATTTTTATCTCAAATTGGAATTTTTATATCTTCTGTAGGCCACATATGTTCACCCCTGTAGGTAGCAGATTCACCCTTCTGGAGTGTAGGTTCACCTCTGTGAGTAGGAGTGGATACACATCTATACCTAGCACAATCGCCTGTTCAGATTGCAGGTTCACCCAAATGTAGGATCGCCTATTTGGAAAGAGGTGGATGTGCCTTCGCTTGTTGGGTAAGTAGGTTCACTCATCCAAGAAGCAAGTTTTCCTCTACGAAGAGGTTGAAGTCAAAATTTCCTTTACACGTTAGGTGATGGATAGGCAAGTAAAAAATTGCCTATTCAGAGGGGGGCGATTATGTAATCACCCTTGAAGTGAGCATATTCACCCTTGCAAATCAGGTGTCAAATGGTCAAGTGCAGGATCGCCTTTTTTGGAAAGTGGCGGTTGTGCATTCACCTCTTTGAAGGCAGAATTTCCCCTATGGTCAGGCAGATTCAACTGTCAAGAAGATTCACCTCTGTAGTGTAGAAAAATCTAAACCTGCAAAATGGAAACAACAAGAAAACTTCAAGGACTTATGACGTGGGTCCTACCGGGCATGCTAGAAATGTGTGCAGTGTTTTTAATATACTAAAAATGCAACAAAAGAAAGAAAAATACTAAAAAAAAGAACAACACTCAAGAGAGGGTGATAAGGAGTTCAAACCAACATAGAAAACCTCTTGTTGTGTAGATGTACCCATGATGTGTGATGGGTTGTGTGGTCACTCGAAATTTCAGCAACATATTAGTGCTCCAGTCAAAAATGGGTGAGATAGATGAAAATGACTAAGTGTTGGGCTAAATATATTTAGGAGGATAATGGATGAATGGCTAGGATTGCATGATGGATATCAATAGTTGAGGATAATTAGGATCTCTCAAACCATAGGATTATGCCAAGTGGCACAAGGACAGGGTTGAGAGGGAGATTGTACCTTTGATGAGTCCAATTTATGGCTCAATTTTGATAGATTTTATTACCCATTTGTTGTTGTGTCATAGAATTTGATACTTGGATGTTTGACATTTTCATGTTATTTCCTCAAAACCATAGACATTGGGCATAAGTTTATCTTTGTCAACTTTAAATGACATTAACATGCTATATGAACTATCTATGTTAATTTTACATGTGGATTAATGAATGTTACTTTAAGATAGTTATATATATGTAATTGTTGTGTGTGCTAAGGTTTTCATGAAAATATAATTAGAACCTGCAAAATTGAGGAAGATTCTTCCAACTGGTCATTCGCCATAAAGGTCAAATAAGATGATCATTCAAAGGTCAATGGAGGGAAGACTCTCAAAGGAGGAAGATTCCTAGTTCAAATCAAAGAATCGTAACTAACTTCTAAATGATTATAATAGTTTGTTGAGCGAATATAGGAGTTACTATTGTGTTGGATTTGCATTAAGGAAAACATTCTTGACCATATTCCATGCGTGCATAACCTCCTTCCCACTTTCTATGCTTTCCATAAAGTGGAATCCTCCTAATCTGTTGGATTTGACCACCTTGCTAGGTAGTTTTTCCTTCTTTAAATAAGACTCAGATGCTCCTTCTCAGAAGGTTGATTGATCCAATGTTGTACTCACATTCTTAGTTTTCAGTAATACAGTTACATTGCTTTACTATAATCATGTTTTCTCAATGAATTAAATGAAGTTATAAGTTCATTGCATCTAAGTTTGTTATAAGGGATACTCAACCAAGGGGGCACACTTAGTGAGCACTCCATCCTTTAGCTTAGTTATTACTTTTATGCTCAACAATAGTTATAAATCTGGCAACTGTCTGTTCCTACAACCACTAGAATTTCATTCTATGACTATTCTTGCAGCCAAAGCAAACATAGTAGTTTCCTGTTTGTTCGCTCAGATTTTCATTTATGTCATGCACTTCAGCTTAGTATAGTTTTTTATTGATGTTCAATACTTATGTTATTTCCTTCTAAGTAGTTCACTTTCAGCATTATGTTTTTCTTAAGTTGTAGGATGAATATGGCTACTATGGATTCCTAGTGCACATATCATGCTAACCAATTTCAAGTCTACGTCCCTGGATTGAAAATTAAATGAACCTTCATAATGATTGAGATAGCTATTTAGATTAGATGTCCAATCTCTGAATCACATCTTTAAGGGCTTAGTTGTTAAGCCATTGTAGGAGGCCAACATTTTTGGCACCATTGTTAGGGATGGTGTCAAACTAGGAAGTTCTCTAGAGTCATTGATAGTTTCTTGTTGTAGTATTTCTGAAATTTTGCTCTTAGTATACCCCTCATTTAGGAAGTAATGACCCCCTATTCTTTCACCAATTCTTTGTGTGAGTTGGATGATGCTAAGTTGATACCGCATGCATAGAGGAAGGAGAAGAGATTCTTATGGAAGATTCCTTCCTAATGATCCTAATCCATTCCAACTAGAAGAGCTTCCAAATATGCCAAGAGAAGAAGAAGAAGAAGAAGAAGAAGAGCCACACCCTTTTGCTGATACATTTGCCGATTTGAATAGTTCTAAGACTTCCTCTAAAGATCAAAATCTGATTGAGAACCCATTTGCTTTGGAACTCCATCACGCAGGCATGGGTGATGCAAATAGAAACAAACCTAACTAGCCAGTTTTTCCATTCCCCATTGCTCATCCAAATGAAGTTGACAACCTAAAAAATATTCATGCTTCAGTCCTTCCTAAGTTATGTTGACTTGTCATAGAAGACCCTGATACCTTCTTGTTTGAGTTTGATATCCTCTACAGAAGCTATGACTATACCACTGATGCTCATAAGCTTAAGTTGTTTCCTACCACTTTGAAAGAGGCTGCATTAAGATGTTTTATGAGTCTAGGCAATAATATTGTAGACACCTAGGATGACATGAAGAAAATGTTCCTTGAGAAGTACAAGGAATATTGCAGGGGCAGTGACATGAGATAAGATGACATATTTAGGATGCAACATAAGGAAGATGAGAGTTTGGAGGATTACATTTCAAGGTTTTTGCTTTTCTTGTAGAAATCTACACATCATACACTCAATGAAGAGTCCCAAAAGCTTCTCTTCTTGAGAGGGATTAATGAGAGCTATATTGAGGCTTTAGATCTGATGGTAGGAGGAGATATCACCTAAGCTCCTTGGGAAGATATTAAGAAGCTATGTTAGAACTATTCTAGGGAAGCTTCAAAGAAAGTGAGAGCTTACCAATCCTCTACGGGTAAGTCATCTACCAGTGGAGTCTCAAGGGTGGATATTATGAGCACTTGTTGTCAAACTTCAAGCAATACATCATAAAAAATCTGGCTACCCAACTGGATACACTTCAAGCTAAAAAGAAACATGAGGAGGCAGAGGCAATGTTGGAAAAATATTTCCCTCATTGTAGACAAAAGAAGGACTGCAAATGCAAGATGGTAGCTAACATTGATAGTAAGTAGATCCCACCTAAGTTCAAGCCAATATAGGGTGAAGATGATCAAGTTTACTACATTGCATAGAGGAGGCCATGGGCTCCAATACAAGGTCTGCCACCAGATCCATTATCTTTTGTTGGGCCATAGTTTAATTCTTGTCCATCTAGTAACCAATGGTAGCCCCCATATCCATCCACTTATGGAGGATATCCACCACAGCCTTGGAATAACCCTCCAAATAAATGGCCCAATCACCAAAAATCTCCACCCCAGTGGCAACAACCTCAGGGGAATCAACATCAGTTTCAAGAAAATTGGAATCCACCTCTAGAAAATTTGAAACAAACATCCCAATGGAGGGGAGGGCAATAATGGAAAAACCAGACAACCAATTACATGAAACCACCTTCTCAGCCCGAGCAACCTACTATAATGCCTCCTCCTACTAGCTCTAGTTCAAATGTACCTAGACCTACTCAGCTACCAGCTCAGCCCACACCTAATCCAAATAATAAACCATAGTTGCAACCAGTCTATTCTATTGATTCAAATCAATTTACTACATATGTTGTGAGTCTAAGTGACATCCACTTGTGTTCAAGAACTACTTTTCTAGCTCCTTCCACACCCATCATTACTAAGCTTCCCATGGAAGATGAGGAGCCTTTGAATGTCCCCATTCACCCAAGTGTACCTAAAAATCCTGAACCAGTCCTAGTCCCAGTGTAGTAGACTGAACAAGAACTACCATTTCCTCAGAGGTTGGAAATTTATCAACAAAAAGAGGAGGAAACAACCTTTGACATTTTAGATCAGTTGAAACATATATGTGTCAAGACACCTCTATTTCAGGCCATAAAAGATGTTCCCATATATGGCAAAGCAATTAAGGAAGCATGCCTCAAGAAGCCAAGCAAGAAAAAGAAATACCCCACTATGGTTCATGTGGTGGGACAGCTGGCTGACATCATGCTTGGGAAAGTGACTATCCCCAAGTACAATGACCTAGGTAGTCCTGTGGTAGGAGTTGTTATAAACGAGATCCAAATAAAGAATGATCTGATTGATTTGGGAGCAACAATAAATGTGATGATTAAGGATATCCTACAAAAAATAAACATTGCAAGGATGAGACCTACTCCTACTATCCTACAGCTTGTTGATAGTTCCACTGTTAAACCTGATGGTATAGTAGAGGATCTTGTGGTAACTCTAGACTCTTGGGAGTACCTAGCAGATTTCATGATTCTTTCTCCTAAAGCTACACTAGGCGGGTATCCCATTATTCTTGGAAGGCCATGCTTAGCAACAATAGATGCCTATATTGGATTTCGATCAGGAGATATGACCATTTCTGATGGGAAGAGCAGCAAAAATCTTGTTCTCTATCCTCTTGCTCAGCCATCCCAAGATATGTATAACCCCATATGGCCACATGTTGGTGAAGAAGCCGAGGAAGTTAATTATGTGGCACAACTTATGATGTTAGGTAGAGTTTATTTCATGCAGCTTTAGGAAGAAGATGAGGTATTTTCTAACATAATTTGGAACCATTGTGAGGTGTAGGAAGCATCATCCTCTCATGCATCTGGTTCTGTTGGTCTAGTGAAGACCCTTCTACCTACTCTTCCTATAGCTAAAATTCTTGCAGAAACTGATATGTTTCATACATTGTTGCCACATGAACTCATGGTACCAAGTATTAGTGAAACAACTATGATAGAGTTAACCACACAAGTGCAAGTATCAAAAGGAAAATACTTGAATATTAACAACAAATTGACTCAAGAGTAGCAATTGGCTTTGACAAATCTGTAGAGGACCCAACAACATGCATTCATATGGGACCACCATGATATGAAGGGATTGGAACCTAAGATCTACACTCATAGGATATACATCATAGATGATTGCACACCAATGAGGCAACCACAAAGAAGAATTAATCCTACATTAAGGGAAATTGTAAAAGGGGAACTATAGAAATTTCTAGATGCAAAGATTTATCTACCCCATTTCAAACAGCGAGTGGGTGTCCCCATTGGTGATTGTGCCCAAGAAGGGAGGAAAATGGAGAGTTTGTGTCAACTATAGGGAACTCAAATCTTCCACTAAAAAGGATCATTTTCCCCTTCCTTTCATAGACCAAGTTCCAGATTCACTTGCAGGAAAGTAGTATTTCTCTTTTCTTGATGGATTCAATGGCTATAACTAGATACAAATTGCACCTGAGGATCAAGAGAAGACCACCTTTACCTGTCCATGGGGGACTTATGCCTACTCAGTACTTCCATTTGGATTATGCAATGCACCTGCAACTTTTCACAAGGAAGTCATTAGCATATTTTTAGATATCTCACATGATTGCATGGAGATTTATATGGATGATTTTACTACCTATGGTGCTGATTTCAATGAAGCATTGGAAAATCTTAGGAGAGTATTATAGAGATGTGAAGAACATAATCTATCTTTAAACAGTGAGAAATGCTTCATAATGATGCAAGAAGGTGTATTCCTTGGCCACTACATCTCTCACAAAGGAATTCAAGTAGATCCTGCAAAGATTGAGGTGATTACCAATTTTCCTATACCTACAAAGCAAAAGGATGTCAGAAGTTTCTTGGGACTTGTAGGTTAGTATAGGAATTTCATCAAGGATTTCAGCAAGATGGCAACACCATTGTACAATCTCCTAACTAAAGATGTTGAGTTTCAATGGACAAAGGACTGTAACAGAGCATTCTATGATTTGAAATCAACTTTAACCCATGATCCTACACTCAAAGGTCCTAATTGGGAGCTTCCCTTTCACATTCATATAGATGCATCAAACTATGCTATAGGAGCAGTCTTGGGATAGAAATAAGGAGCAATTAAGAATGCTATTTATTTTGTTAGCAAGAACTTGCAAGGAGCTAAATTCAATTATACAATGATAGATAAAGAAATGTTGGCAATGATCTATGCCCTTAAAAAATTGAGGCACTACATAACAGGATATTAGATCTTTGTGCACATGGACCATGCAGTAACCAGGTACCTCATGAATAACCCCCTGATTTCAGGTAGGCTAGCAAGATGGTTGTTGCTAATGCAGGAGTTTGATATAACCATTGTTGATAAACCAGGAAAGGAAAATGTTATAGCAAACTTTCTCTCAAGGTTGAATACACTAGAGGAAAATCAAGACATTGATGACTCTTTCCCTGATGAAAATTTGTTTTCCATCAGTGTGCATACACCCTAGTATGTTGACATAGCTAATTATCTAGTCACAGGGAGAGTTCCTCCTAGTTTCTCTCCAAAAGAGAGAAGGGTGGTCATTGAGAAAACCTTTCCTTTCTCATGGATTACAGGATGTTTGTTCTACACTAGACCACACCATGTCATGAGGAGATATGTGAGGGAAGATGAGACATATGATAAATTGTATGCATGCCACAATGAACCCTATGGAGGGAATTTTTCAGCCAAGACGATAGTAATGAAGATTTTGAATATAGGATATTACTAGCTCACACTCCACAAGGATGCAGGGAGATATACAAGGAAGTGTGATAGATGCCAAAGGATGGGCTGACCAACCAAATCTGATGAGATGCCACTTTATCCCTAGGTAGTAATCACTCCATTTGATAAATGGGGACTGCTCTTTGTAGGACCCATTGATCCTCCATCACATGGTAAATCCTATATCTTGGTTTGCATTGATTATGTGACCAAGTGGGTTGAAGTTAAAGCAACAAAGCATGTAAGAGATAATAAGGTTGCAAAATTTCTTTATGAGGTAATTTTCACTCATTATGGAGTTTCAAGGGAGATAGTGACTGATCAAGGGGCTCAATTCACATCAACCCTTGTTAAAACACTAGTTAATGAATATAATGTGAGGCACATGAAGTCTACTCCTTATCACCCTTAGGCCAATGGCCAAGTTGAGGTGACCAATAGGAAAATTGAAGCCATTCTGACCGAAATAGTGGCTACCCATAAGAACGATTGGGCAAGAAGGCTTCCAGAAGTAGTTTGGGCCTATAGGACTACTTGGAAAACAAACATAGGCTTGACCCCTTTTGAATTACTACATGGGAAGACAACTATGATGCCCATTGAATTTGAGCATAAGACTCTTAGGACTATACTAGAATTAGGGATGGATATCTCTAAGGAATAAAAGGATAGAATTATGCAGCTGAATAATTTGCATGAAATGAGGAAGACAACCTTGCATCACACTGAGGTAGTGTAGAATCAAAGGATCAAATGGCATGATAAGTACATAAAGGATAAGAAGTTTCAGCCTGGTGACTGGGCACTCCTCTATGACTCAAGGTATCAAGATAATGTAGAAAAATTGCAGACTAGATGGTTGGGACCGTATGAAGTTGTAGAAGTCTTTCTCAATGGAGTTGTACAACTCACCATCATTGACCCTCTCAGATTCAAACTTCTAGTCAACGGTCACCGCTTAAGGTTGTATCACAAGCTAGCATCTAAGGAAGAGTTCATGTAGCAGTTTAACCAACACCCAGCCTTCGAACTTCCTGGAACTGAAGGAAGCAAACCTAGTGTCCCTCCTTTTGACTGATCAAGTACACATGTAATCACTTCATAATAAAGACCTCCACTTTTGTGGGAGTCCAATTCTTCATTAATCCATGCATCCACCCATCCATCTCCACCTTTCTCTCTCTTCTATCACTCCACCATGACTTCATTTCATTCCATATACACTTTCATTAATTACTCAACGAACTTTTTAAAAGGTGACCAGTACTTTCTGCATGTTCTTTGCAATAGATTTCCAAGAATTCAAGTATGTGTGCATCAATTTGTTACATCTTAATTATCTTTTGGTGCATTTATTTAGTTACTCTACATTAATGTAGATGTTCTCCATAGCATGTAATTATCCCCTGCCCTATTAAATTGTCATTACCACCTTGTATGTAAGGCCACATGCCAAAATTTAGGTTGGGGGGAGTGTATATAACATGTCCACATGCCAATTCATGTTGGTCCATGTCAGCAAAATTTAAATTGAGAAAATTTAAATGATAGAGTGAGATGAAAGCTCGCATGTGTGAGATGACACCAAACCGCTGCCATTTTTCTTGAGTGTACCCTTCATTTATTATTCTTTACTTCCTTTATTTCCTTAGTCATAATCCTAAATTACCAAAAAGGTAAAATTCAGATGACATTGGCGTTGGGAATTTAGCAACATTGCAAGAAGGATAATTTTGGCTTTCAGACAAAGATTGTAGGAAGGGAAACCTTGCAGAGTGCTTGCTTAATTGTAGACAGCTGAAACAATGGGAGGTGGGTTAATTAGAAATGAACCCATGGTTCATGATGTATTACTGCAAGATGTACCTTGTCAGGTCGAGTTCAAAAACTGTGGATGGTTAGATTATTTCCTGAAGCTTAATGGTTTTAATGAGGACGTTGCGTTGAAATTTGCACATACAATTTCTAAAGGAAAGGCTGCGATAAAAGGGTTGGAGGTAATATCTATAGAAGAGAGGATTGTAGAAGTGACAGGCCTACCTGCCGATGGTGAAAATTACCCTGCTACTAGAGATGCAAGTTCAACAAGGGCTGAATTTATAGAACTTGGTGACCCTCCATTAGATGTGGACAAGCAAGGTGGATGAGAGGCTCAAGGATAATTTCATTTGTATCATTTTATGTTTAAAAGACTTGTTACTTTTGTTAATTGACATGACTAGTGGTAGACAATAGACTAATATATTTACTTATTTTGCTTTATGTTTAGCTAATTTGGTAGATATATTTGAAGTAATGGTTTATGTTAAATGCGTTAATTTATGATGATATTAATGAGATAATTATGCAGTGTTGATCTTTTGATGCCATAATTGTTATCCTTTTCTTAAGGGTTTTATACAAGATATTTAAAAGTTGATGATGAAGTTAAACTCCCCATTTAGCTAAGGAAGATAATCATGCCATTGATCAGCTCAGCTAGATGATGAATCACTCAAGTCCAAATTACCTTCTTTCTAATCAGTTATGGAACTTCTACTCCTAGCGCCAATCTGGCATATTTCCCCATGTCTATTCTTAGTCCTATTTTAGTTCTCCTTCAGTTTCATTTAAATCTTTAGTTAGGCACCTTGAATCTTGGCAGTTAATCACCATGTTATTATTTCAATAAGGATATGTTTATAAATATCCTTGTTTCGGTTTTAGTTAGGAGTTAGATAATTTTCAATCTGGATTCTGTAATTGATGGCAATACTTTGTTCTACGTCCCACTTTGATCAATTAGAATGAAAGCAAGAAGTAAACTCAAAGCTCTATGTTAAGAGATCTTACCTGAGGAAGAGCAGGGCCTACTCAACCTTTGGGATTGATCTTGTGTTGGTATTTTACTAAGTTATTCTATTTCTGTTTATTAATATTAAATTTGAAATGTTAGATGTCAATTCTAGAATATTTAGTTGTTGAATCATTTTCAATTTCTTGGGTGTTAAATCTAGATAGTTAAATCTACTTGAATCACTTTTAAGTTTAGTTTATCATGGTTAGAATGGTTTGTTAGATTCATTGTAAGGTTTGTTAAATTAATCAGATTTAGATGTTGTTTGTAGGAATTAAGTTTGGTAATTATTTGTTGATTTTAATTAGAAGCAAGGATGGGAACTTATGGAAAGATGGAATTGAAGTTTGTTAGAATTATGTTGATGGAAATTAGTATTTATGTTTTCTAGATTAATTGTCATTTTCTTTCAATTTATTTTTGTTCTTAAAATAGCATTTAATTTCTAGCAGATCTTAAGATAGATATCTTTTAAAGAAAATTAGAGTTAATTTGGATTTTGTGCTTTAGATTAAGAATTAAAGTAAATGTTAGTCTTTTCCATGAATCGGTCTCAACCAAGTCTAATGAAGTCAAAACTAAGTCAACAGAACTTTAGTTTAGGAAATAAGATAGAATTAATCCTTAGGAATTAGTCACTACAGTTCAACTCCTGAGATCTCCTGAAAAGCTCCTAAAAGCTCATGAAGGAGCCAAATCGATACCTGAAGTCACTATTTATAGTGCAAAACCCCTCAAAAATCCATGACAACCATCCTTATCACATATAGCTATGAGACACACCCAGTTCGATAAATAATTGACTAAATGATGCAAGTTGTGACATCAACGACCTTGCCCATCTTTTTTGGCATCATTGCTAGGGATTAAAATATCTAGCTATTAAGTTTAAATCCTTAGTGTTGATAAGGAAGAAAAACCTAAATTGTGGATGAGATGAAATAGAGACCATCTAGGGAGGTTTCTTCCACGGAACATTAATTTTTGAAGAAATCTTAATTTTCATTAGGAAGATATACAACAATACTAGATCAAAGATCAAGAAGATAACCAAGAAGAGCATAGAGATCCATTTTAGGAAGAAGAAATGGGTGAACAACCTGCACGTCCACCAACAAATAGGACCTTCTCTTATCCTATCAATCTTGAAAGAAATATTGATGAACCTCCTATGAAAAATATCTCACCCTCGGTTTTGCCTACCTTTAGAGGAAAAACATCCAAGGATCCTGACCAATTCCTTTTTGAGTTCAAATTTTTATGCCAGACCTATGATTACACAAATGATAATCAAATTTTGAAGTTGTTTCCTTCTACATTGAAAGAATCAACTTTATGATGGTTCATGGGTTTAGGCGCTACAACAATTGCAACTTGGAAACAAATGGAGACTGAATTCTTGGATAAGTATAAAGACTACTCCAAAGTAAGGGATAGGAAGGAGGAAATGTTTCGACTAAGGAAAATGGAGGACAAAATTTTAGAAGACTATGCTAATAGATTCCAGTTCATGCATCAGAGGTGTACTAATGGGCTAGATAATGAAATAAGCAAAAAAAAATTCCTAAGAGGAATTGATGAAGAATCAAGAGATTCCTTGAACCTGATGGGGAAAGGAGACATTAACAAGCTTTCCTTAGATGATATTGTTGAGATATGTAGAAACTTCTCTAGAACTAGAGTAGGGACTCGAAACTCCAGAAGAAACAAGGATCATACCACTGATGGTCAAGAAGAATGGACAAATATAAGGAAGCTCAAAAAAAGTATAGTTTACCAATGAGGCCCGAGATGCCTCATGCAGAGAAATATATCACAAATGTACGATCAGTGGTAAGGTTGAATCACATTAATCCTCTTTATGTTTCAAACTTGCTCAATAGTATCTCTGCATTCCATAATATAGAGGGGACACTTCCCCCATTGGAAATAAACTCCTATGAGGAAAGATATCAACTCATTCCTAATTCAGTAAGAAGGAGGGAGCCAATTAGTCTAAACAATCTCAGATGGAGTTTGATAAGAGTTAGACATGTGATCACTTTGATTGAGCAGCAACAAGAATTCTAGGTTGGCATGCAATTCAGAATGCCAATTATCATTATGCCCACCCAAAATATCAAGGAAACACCCAATATACCCGAGGGAGTGATAAGACCATGGTTTGAGAAGCTGAGACAAAACCATGGCTTTGCACTCAATAGCATATTTTCACACCAATATAGGGAAGGAGTGTTCGATTGTTGCTTATGGATGGAAACACTAAACAAGGAAAGGGATACCACCATTATTCTTGATGAGGAACCATGAGGACATGGTCAATAACAAGTGGGGAAGAATGATGAGAGGCTCAAGGATACTTTCATTTGAATCATTTTATGTTTAAAAGACTTGTTATTTTTGTTAATTGACATGACTGGTAGTAGACTATAGACTAATATATTTACTTATTTTGCTTTATGTTTAGCTAATTTGCTAGATATATTTAAAGTAATGGTTTATGTTAAATGTGTTACTTTATGATGATATTAATGAGATAATTATGCAGTGTTGATCTTTTGTTGCCATAATTGTTATACTTTTCTTAAGGGTTTTATATAGGATATTTAAAAGCTGATGATGAAGTTAAACTCCCTGTTTAGCTAAGATAATCATGCCATTAATCGGCCCAGCTAGATGATGAATCACTCAAGTCCAAATTGGATTCTTTCTAGTCAGTTATGGAACTTCTACTCCCAACACCAATCTGGCATATTTCCCCATGTCTATTCTCAGTCCTGTTTTAGTTCTGCTTTAGTTTTATTTAAATCTTTAGTTAGGCACCTTGAATCTTGGCAGTTAATCGCCATGTTATGATTTCAATAAGGATGTGTTTATAAATATCCATGTTTCGGTTTTAGTTAGGAGTTAGATAATTTTCAATCAGGATTATGTAATTGATGGCAATACTTTGTTCTGCGTCCCACTATGATCAATTTGAATGAAAACAAGAAGTTAACTCAAAGCTCTGTGTTAAGAGATCTTACCTGAGGAAGAGCAGGGCTTGGTCAACCTTTGGGATCAATCTTGTGTTGGTATTTTACTAAGTTATGTTATTTCTGTTTATTAATATTAAATTTGAAATGTTAGATGTAAATTCTAGAATATTTAGTTGTTGAATCATTTTCAATTTCTTGGAGTTAAATCTAGATAGTTAAATTTTCTTGAATCACTTTTAAGTTTAGTTTATCATGGTTATAATGGTTTGTTCGATTCGTTGTAAGGTTTATTAAATTAATCAGATTTAGATGTTGTTTGTATGAATTAAGTTTGGTAATTATTTGTTGAGTTTAATTAGAAATAATGATGAGAACTTATGGAAAGATGGAATTGAAGTTTGTTGGAATTTTGTTCATGGAAATTACTATGTATGTTTTCTAGATTAATTGTCATTTTCTTGCAGTTTATTTTTGTTCTTAAAATAGCATTTAATTTCCATCATATCTTAAGATAGATTTCTTTTAAAGAAAATTAGAGTTAATTTGGATTTCGTGCTTTAGATTAAGAATTAAAGTAAACGTTAGTCTTTTCCATGAATCAGTCTCAACCAAGTCCAATGAAATCAGAACTAAGTCAACAGAACTTTAGTTTAGGAAATAAGATAGAATTAATCCTTAGGAATTAGTTGTTGCAGTTTAGCTCCTGAGAGCTCCTAAATTTTTTTGAAAGCTCCTGAAAGCTCCCGAAGGAGCCAAATCGACACATGAAGTCATTATTTATAGTGAAAAACCCCCCAAAAATCTGTGACAACCATCCCTATTACATATAACTCTAAGACACACCTTGTTTGATAAATAATTGACTAAATGATGCAAGTTGTGACATCAACAACCTTGCCCATCACAAGGTGTGAAGAGAACCTCTCTGCCTTAGTCGTGGAAGCAAGTAGTTGTTTATGTTGTGAAGTACATTACTTGTGAAGGCCACCAGTCAAACCTACATTCTATGCACTTCAAACTCCTGAATCACATGAGGCATGGGAGAAGAATGAACTTGCCAAATGTGTTATATAATCTTATTTCCATCATGGCGGCTGAAACCCAAAAAGGTAGGGATAATTCTCTTTCCCACCATTGTTTGATCAAATTATTAGTAGAGAAATCTCTACATGATGTGTCTGATATGAGTTGGGAGGAATTTTGAAATATTGATCAAATTAGACCAGAGCATTTACAACCTAGGGTTTTTCCTCAACCTCATAGGGATAGTAGGAGAGTGAGTAATGTTGAAGCCACTCCTGGAGCCTCAACTTCTGGTGCAAGCCCTAGTGTAAACCTTCCTGCAACTGAGAAAACTATAGAGATTAGTTCTTCTGAGATAGAACATTCAAACAAAGATAGTTCCTCTTCATACTCTGATGATGATGTCCCTCTTGGAACCCTAATGCGAACTAGGGCAAAAAAGAAAGAGGCAAAAATGAGAAAGGGAAAAGCTAAAAAGAAAACGATAGAAAAATAAATGCCAAGCTCTAAGAAATGGAAGGCTGACACTGTTCTTCCTGCAACCAAAGAAAAACATGAAATCCCTCCTAGATAATCAAGACCAGTTGGGCAACCTTTGGTGTATCTCTAGAAGGAATCCCTAGGCCTCAAAGAACATCAAAAGAGGATGCAGAAGCCCCAATGGGGAAAGTGAACATTGAAGAAAACGATATTTTTGACGAAGTGACAAATATAAGGTTGGCAGAGCTTGTTGTCATCATAGAATAGGTTGAGAGTTAGGAGTATGATGAGAATCAAGAGTTTCTACAGCAAGAGTCCCTACAACAAGAGCAAGAATCCCTACAACCAGAACTGGGTGAACAATCATAACCCCAACAACTAGTGCCACATGAAGAGCAAGAATAAGTGCCAGGAATTTTTTTGGTAGGAATACATAGACCCTTTGATTTTTCATGGAACATGGTAGCCATGAACTTATGGAATGATATGCAAAGGAGGGAAGAAGAATGGAAAAATGAGAAACATAGGCTAAATGAGGAAATTAAAAAGAAATATGAAGAGATTGAAGAGAAGAATACATAAATTACTACTTTAAAGGAAAAGGTGAACAATATAGCAGCCTTAGTACCTTAGATGTTAGAGTGCATGACTCCTCCAAGAGTCTATGCTCTATATTTGAAGGAGAGCAATCTTTCTTTTAAATTTTCAAGGACCATTTCAGGTTTGAATCCTTCCATTGAGACTCCTCTTGAATTTTTCCAGGCTTATCAAATTGCTCCTCCTGAGGTGAAAAATTTATTGTGTGAACTCTATTTGCATAATTATGTTGTGTCTCATGATCATGATTGGAATCCATTGTTGTATGTTTGGGATCTCCAATTGAGGGAATTTATGTCCTGGATACAAAATGAAATTAGTTGGGGACAACAGTTCAGGACTTACAAGCAAATAGAATCCAACACTCCCTTGCTTATAGGGGATGAATCTAACAACCTTGCAGATATTTTTTGGAAATGGCACAGATTTCTTTATAGACCAAGCTATAGCAGCAAGATCCTACTTGAGAGAGAAGCAGTTTACAAAGAATATGAGAAGGTAGCAAAAAATGTAGGAAAATTTGTAATGGGATATCTATCACAGAGGTGGAACAACCTGACTGATGAGCTAAAACAAGCTAAACCTCACTTCTTGCAACTATTTTGTAGCAAGTAAAAGAATTGATAAATATATATAGCTTGGAAGGATGAAAGGAAAATTTTGGCTTCCATTAACTTTTCAACCACCTATCCTATTATGGCATGTGCCAAATTTTAGGTATTATCAGTATGATATAGCAATAAAGAGGCAAAGATGGAATAGGTTGGACATCAAGCAAGGCTTGTATTGGGACCCCAATTCATTCAATACAAGAACTGATGTTGGGCAGTTGGTAGTTGCAAATTTCAGGGCATTGACTAAGCAAAGGAATAACTCTTCCTCTACTGGAGGACCAACAAAACCTTAGGTTGGGGGGAGTGATGAGTCAAATTTATGGCTCAATTTTGATAGATTTAATTACCCATTTGTTGTTGTTTCATAGAATTTGATACTTGGATGTTTGACATTTTCATGTTATTTCCTCAAAACCATAGACATTGGGCATAATTTTATCTTTGTAACCTTTAAATGACATTAACATGCTATATGAACTATCTATGTTAATTTTACATGTGGATTAATGAATGTTACTTTAAGATAGTTATAGATATGCAATTGTTGTGTGTTCTAATGTTTTCATGTAGATATAATTAGAACCTGCAAAATTGAGGAAGATTCTTCCAGCTGGTCATTCGCCATAAAGGTCAAATAAGGTGATCATTCAAAGGTAAATGGAGGGAAGACTCTCAATGGAGGAAGATTCCTAGTTCAAATCAAAGAATCGTAACTACCTTCTAAATGATCATAATAATTTGTTGAGTGAATATAGGAGTTACTATTGTGATGGATTTGTGTTAAGGAAAACATGTTTGACCAGATTCCACACATGCATAACCTCTGTCCCACTTTCTATGCTTTCCATAAAGTGGCATCCTCCTAATTTGTTGGAGTTGACCACCTTGATAAGTAGGTAGTTAGTATTTTTTCCTTCTATAAATAAGACTCAGATGCTCCTTCTCAGAAGGTTGATTGATTTGATGTTGTACTCGCATTCTTAGTTTTCAGTAATACAATTACTTTTCTCTATTGCAATCATGTTTTCTTAATGAATAAAATGAAGTTATAAGTTCATTGTATCTGAGTTTGTTATAAGGGATACTCATCCAAGGGGCCCCACTTGGTGAGCATTCCATCCTTTAGCTTAGTTATTACTTTTTTGTTTAGCAATAGTTATAAATCTAGCAATTGTTTGTTCCTGCAGCCACTAGAATTTCATTCTGTGATTGTTTCTGCAGCCAAAGTAGACAAAGTAGTTTCTTGTTTGTTCGCTTAGATTTTCATTTATGTCATGCACTTCAGCTTAGTATAGTTTTTTATTGATTTTCATTACTTATGTTATTTCCTTCTAAGCAGTTTACTTTCAGAATTATGTTTTTCTTAAGCTATAGGATGAATATAGCTACTATGGATTCCTAGTGCACATACCGTGCTGACCCATTTCAATTCTACGTCCCTGGGTTGACAATTAAATGAACCTTCATAATGATTGAGATAGTTATTCAGATAAGATGTCCAATCTCTAAATCATAGCTTTAAGGGCTTAGTTTTTAAGTCATTGTAGGAGGCCAACACCCTTGAGGGTACAAAGCCCATGCACTTGATGTGATGGGAAGGCTTGACCCACTTAATCATAAATTGTGTGCAAATTCTTAGTAGGTAGATTAGATGGGGATTAACATTAGGATTAGGATTGGATGTAGATTAAGGAGGATGTGATGGGAGGAGAGAGAAAGGGGAAAGGGAATTAAATATTTGGATTTAATCCCTATAAGGTCTGAGAACTAAATTAAATAAATTGATATATTTATTTAATTTAGGGGAGAATGATAAAGGGGGATAAAGTATTTAATTGATTAATTAAATACCTTAGGGATTTAGAGGACTTTAGAGGTATTAATTAAATAATAGCAATATTACTTAATTAATGTAGATAAGAGGATATTTAGATGAAGGATAAATTTGGCCAAACATAAGTGGCCAAATTTAGGTGTCTACATTTTTCCCCTCTTTGAGATGGCATTATGAAGTAGCATCATTTCAAAGAAGATTAAAACATAACACCAAGAAGAAAATAACTAGAGTGGGGGAGATGCCCTAGTCATTCAAATGAGTGACCATGAGGAAAGATGATGGGAGTGAAGATGAATATTAGGGATTGAGGATGAAAAATGGGTGAGAGAGATGAACAATGGGCATGCCTGAAATGTGTGCGGTGTTTTTAATCTACTAAAAATGCAAGAAAATCAAGAAAAAGACTAAAAACAAGAAAAAAACTCAAGATAGGGTGATAAGGAGTTCAAACCAGCATAAAAACCTCCTATTGTGTAGATGTTCCCATGATGTGTGATGGATTGTGTGCTCACTCAAAATTCTGGCAGTATAACAGTGCTCTAATGAAAAATGGGTGAGAGAGATGAAAATGGCTAAGTGTTGGGCTAAATAGATTTAGAAGGATAATGGATGAATGGACATGATTACATGATGGAGATCAATGGTTGAGGATGATTGGGATTTCTCAAGCCATATAATTATGCCAAATGGCACAAGGAGAGGGCTTGAGAGGGAGATTATACCCTTGAGGGTACAAATCCCATGTGCTTGATGTGATGGGAAGGGTTGACCCACTTAATCATAAATTAAGTGTGTGCAAATGCCTAGTAGGTAGATTAGATGGGGATTAGCATTAGTATTAGGATTGGGTGTAGATTATGGATGATGTGATGGGAGGAGAGAGAAAGGGGAAATGGAATTATATATTTAGATTTAATCCCTATAAGGTCTGAGAACTAAATGAAATAAATTGATATATTTATTTAATTTAGGGGAGAATGATAAAGGGGATAAAGTATTTAACTGATTAATTAAATACCTAAGTGATTTAGAGGACTTTAGAGGTATTAATTAAATAATAGAAATATTATTTAATTAATGTGGATAAGAGGATATTTAGATGAAGAAGGATAAATCTGGCCAAACGTAAGTGGCCAAATTTAGGTGTCTACAAACTTGATCTTGCAATTTTGGAGGATAAATATGTTAGGAAGCATGCATCAACCTTACATTCTAATGTTCACATGTATGGGTGATCCCACAATACTGGTTTACAATTTCTAGCAGATCTTGATTTTTGCTGAAATCACATATTTTTAGAAAATATAATGATTTAAGCCTTGAAAAGTTCCATTTAAAGGATTCCAATTAAAGAGGGTTTGATCAAACCACCTTAGATCAATCCCCCTTGGATAAAACCCCGCTCATTTTAAACTATACCTATAACAGAGTCTCCTTTACACCTATCAAAATGCTGATAAAAAAACACTTTTGATTTACCTTTTGGGGGATCAAATGAATTCATTTAAAATTTATTTTTTGTAAGTATGTACTCCTTATTATAAGAAAGTCCCAAAAAGTGTAATTTTAAATAAATTTAATTTAATTATTATATTTATTTTTTATTTCTTATGGATGTAGGTTTTTCACCAAAAATCAAGCTCTCTATTTTGTGCATGTGGAAAAATAGCATATTATCAAAAAAAAATGAAAAATATCAGTGCACTAGAGATTGAAGTCCTTGATCCAACAAAATAAAATAAAATTGATACATACAATAAAAGTTATGTTGTATATAGTCTGCTTATGTCTGAATTGTAATTGGTTTGACTTCAAAACTTGATTAAGGAAAAATAATTCAATAAAACACTATGAAACCAAATGAAAGTGCTAGATATCATAGTTACAAATCTAAATTCAAAAAAAATAGAATTTTATCCTTCATGGGAAAAAATTTATGTTGTATACAGTGAGCATCACTCCTTAAAAATGGTGTTTATTGAAAAAAATGAGTTTTTGAAGGAGATAGAAAAACAAGTGCAATATAATTCGATTTTTTTTGAAAAAAATATATTTAGAATCTACAGAAAAAATGTCACAAATCACTAGTTAGCATCATCTTCAAATACCTCACGGTTTAGCCACTATAGGTGCTCGAAAGTGAAGATTTAGTTAGAAAAAATCAATTCAGTGTCCAATTTGGCCAAAAATTGTAAACTAGTATTATGCCCGATCACCCATTTATTATCTATTGATTGATTGTGATATATCTCAAAAAAGGGCACCCCACTATAATAGCCTTACTCGATATATACATTTTATTATGACTTTTGTAGATGTGTGTAAGATAATATGTGAACATGAATGATGTGTATAAGTATCTATGATAATGTAAATGTTGTAAGAGAATCTATAATGTGTGCAAGAGCATGTAAGAGGAGATTATATTTTTTATTTAAAAAAATTGGCCAACTTATGACACATGTTATGTGGTTTCATAAGGTACCTATGAATGGAGATAATGGAGCCAAAATAGAGCACCCAGCTTGGGTGGTTACATATATGACAACTTATGACATGGTATGGCGAGTGTAAGAGAATAATCTATTTTTAGATAGGAATACCAAGACCAAGGAAGGAGTAGAATTTGAGCCCATGATTTAGGAACCATTTCTACGTCATATTTTTGGCTTGTGGTACATGGTGTTATCTTTTCATGGTTTCATTGTTTTAATTTTATATACTTAACAGATATTAGAGATGGAGGTTTCATAGTAAGTTTTTAAGAACCAATATGCTCCTAAATTTTATTTAAATATAATGTTCGTGATACTCCCATAAGGGCATGTCCCTAGTCATTGTATTGTAACTATTATTACCAATAATATGATTGGTCCATGCTTTGGATTGTGGTATTTTTCTCCTAATAGGTTATTCCCTACATATATCACAGTATTATTGATATATTAATTTTTTTGTTGCTTTTTTTTGTAACTATAAGATTAAAATTATTTTTCACACTTCTCCTATCATAGATTAATGTAGGAGGCATATTATATGCCTCCACTTTCTTTCAAAAGGGTAGGGGTTTTTGTTGAACAAGACAACTAAGAGGGGGGGTGAATCAATTATAGAAATTTTAACCTTTAAAAATTTCACCAAGAGTTAGATCAATAACCATTCACAAATCATTAAGTGCGGAAGAAAAAATAAAAAAGAAGTAAAAACCATACACACAATAACATCAAATTTACATGGAAAACCCAATAATGGAAAAACCATGGTGAGGATTAGCTCACAATATAAAGAATTATAAAATTGAATACAAAGGCTCACTACCGGAAAGGCTCATTGCCAAGACATGACTTACTTGTCCAAAGCAAGACTTACTATCCAATGAGGGCTCACTGTCATAGAACTACAAAGAAGATAGAAGAGGATTGTTACAGAGAGAAAACTATCTCAATGTAATAGAGTTTTCCACTACAATTTCTCACACACTTACAGATTCACATCAAAGATGTCAAATGCCTTTGACTCACTGCCTACAGAACTCTAACATGAAATTCACATTGATCTGCTCAAACTCACATCACACACACTATCTCACATCTATCTCACATATTTCTTTCATCTATTTTATCTTCCATCAACATCTCAAATTGTACTTACACTATCTTTAACCTTGAAACCTATCCAAGGTCGACCATACATCATTTGTATTTATAAATTCAAATTAGGTCAGCACCAAAACATTCTAAGTGGAATTAAAATGAAGGTGACCCAAAAATATACTTAATGAGGACCTAAATAAGTCCCAACATGCCTCAACATGCTTACATGAACTTCGTAAGTAGTGTTTAACACAAGGTCAGCCAACACCAATGTAAAACACATAAAACAATTAAGTACACATCCTTAACATGATCCAATCTTTCTGGATAACAAATTTCACTTGAACTCGACCTCATCAACTTACCCTTATAACTACAAGACATAAAACCATAATATGGAGAAATCCAAAGAAAATTCATTTCTCTCATACCACAACCAAACACACAAAATGCATAGTCCACATATTGGTGAAGATATCTTTCACTGTACAACAGTCTAGAGACCCAAATTTTGGATATAACAACTACCAACAACCATGAATAATACCTTAGATTTGTACAAGCATAGCAACAATATAGAGCACATATCAGAGCACACACTGAATACCCTAGACCCTTTTATTACAATTTTCTCAATATCCTCGACATATATAATCAATAGCCAACTTCCATGACATAGTTGACATCAATGACAACAACAACCAATTGAAATCAATGACAACACCTTCATACTTGCAATAGTATTTTCTTAACACTAGATTTCAAGATATTTATCAACTACATTTGTATTTGTATGTACTTCAATAAAGTTCTTTCTCTAAATGCATCTGTACATCAGACTTTTCATACTCATAATTTCAAACATAAATATTCATGTTATGTTTTTAATTAAATTTTTCTCTCTCCTTAGTTTGTGTATATTCTTTGTATTGCAGACAAAATCAAGTGGGGGGTATTATCTATTAAGCTTTCTCTAAGTTTATGCATACCTTCACAAGTCAAACACTCATATTTTCTTTGAAAACTCAAAATAATTGATATCCTTTCTCATTATTTACTCTTTCTATGCATTTTTATTTTAGCATGTCTGCTAGCTTATTTTTGCACACATATCAAAGTGGGTCAAAATGTACAGTAAAAATTGCACACCCTAAAACCTTTTCACTCTAATTTTGTACCACTTTAGGTTGATCTATCGAATACATGATTCTAGTATGCAATTTGATCATTCTAGTTCACTCTTTAGCAAAGGAAAAAATTCAAAACTTTGATATGATTTTTCCCTATTTATATCCCTTTTCATCTTGTTTCTAGTAACTTATCCACCCTAAATAAAATTATAAATTTGGAGTCATGTATAGAATTTTGAATTCAAAATATAACAATCATGGGATCTAATTGTCACTCATTGACTTGGGCACTAAATTTGAACTTAGACATCTAGATTTATGTACTTAAGTACATCATCTTAATTCATTTGTACAATAAAAAAAGAACATGATGGCATTACTAAATAAGATCCAAAATCATGCATTTTCTTCTCCTTTTTGAAAGTACATTACATGTATTAGTGTACCACTACCAACATTAGAAAATAATTTATTTATAAATGTAAAGTGGAATCCATTATTAATGATATTCTTTAAGGCACGTTGGTGTAAATAATCAACCAAGTAACATAAATAATCAATAATCAATAATAAAAAAAGTCATTTCCATCTACACTTAAGCATGTGTTTCCTACTCCAATTACCTATTTACCTTACTAATAACTTTGATGAAAGTTAACACACTTCTACAACCTAGCTTAGCAAGCTCCATAGTGCTCCTTAGTAATATGGAATTTTTCCTTACTTTAAATAGTATTAGGAAAGCATATTTTATAGGTAACAAAGGCCTTCCTATGCTCTAGACAATATCATAGGTTTCATGATAGAATCATAGTTCTAAATTTTTTCTTATAAATGTGATTATATTTTAGGTTCTCAAAGACTTGGGATTCAATTTCCTTAGCCTTTAGATGCATAATCCAATCTTAGACTCTAGAAATTAATCTTTTGTCACAATTTAACAATTATTTTCATTTCAAAATAAAAAAGCCTAATCATTGTAATTCAATTTTGTACATGTTATATTTTTGTCTCAATTTGAATACATTAATCCACTTAGATAACTTAACTCTTATTTATCTAAGTTTTTAAAAGTATTTCCATGGGTTATTTTGGTATTATAAGACACATTTTAAGGTGTACACTCCATTAATAATCAACAATTAATCAAGTGGTATCCATTTCCATTTTTACTTATTCATTTCCTACTTTTTTCTCTTTACTTTTACTAGCATCTTAGTTTTGGGGCTTGGCCAAGGCTTAAGAGGAGGAGAAAATTACTACACTTCCACACCCTCACTTAGCAAGCTCCATGGTGCTCCTTAACATCTCTATATTTTTCAACTAGACAAGAAGATTGTGTAGCAGTTGATTACCCTCCTCTACTCTAGACAAGATTGCAAGGTTCTAAGATAGGATCATAGTTTATATACCACATTATAGTTCTAAAAGTTACCCTAGCAAGTGCATGCCTATCCTAGATGCTCATATACTTGGGATTTAGTCATCGCAATCCTTAAACTCATAATCTAATCTCAAATTTTAAAAATTAGATTTCCCTAATAATGTAGCATCAATAAAATTTCATCTCAAATACACAACCCTAATTGTACACATTTTATTTCTTTCAAATATCAAACATAAATGATTTTATCAATCCATTTTTAAACTTTAACTCTTTTTTATCTAATACTTTAAATCATATCAATTTATACAATTTTTTAGATATTTTAGATATTTTCACTTACAAATTAATTTTATATTAATTAATAATTTTTACTATCCTATATTAGTAATAATCGCACTCATAACGAGAAGAGGAGAAAAAAAAAATTCTAGGGAGAATTGACATAAATTCTAATAACTAGTGTGCTACAAATACAAAATAAACACACATTTTCAATCATTAGAAAAACCAAAAAAGAGTCAATGTCAATGGGCCCTTGGTCTACTAGTGAAGTTGAAAGGTTCAGAATGAACCCACCAGGGATCAAGTCTTGTTGAGTGCAAAGCCTCGACGCCTAAAAAAGGATGAGGTCAGGATCGTGCCCTAGACAGATTTTGATGGAATGGATACCCATCAGACCTTGGCTCTAAGCTAAAGGGGGACCCCTCAGAGGTATCTCCAACAAAAAAAGAAGAAGAAGAAGAAAAAGAGTGTCAATGAGTGATTGATGGATTCAATCATAAAATATTGCTCAATGTCCATCTTAAGTAGTTGGAAAATTGAATAGTTAAAATCCTCAAATCGATATGATGACTGGCCACAGCATAACAAATCATGGAGGATGTGAATCGACTCTACTTATAATATTCTATTATAAAGCTGGAAAAGGAAAAATAGGAATTTGGGTGACTGTAGAGAAACAAAGATTGAATTATTGTAGAAGGATTGTTATAACTAACATAAGCAGTATTTGTTTTGGCTGGAAAAAGGATTGTATTGTAAAAGGAAACTGCTTAAAGCAAGGTGCAGTTCTTTTGAAAGAAAAGAGAAATTCAGAAATGGAAGAAGATCCCTCTAGGACTAATTCTCTTTCTTCTTCACCACCACCCACATCAACAAATCCTCCACCCATATCACCATCATTTCAAAACTCTCCTCCTCTCACATCACATCAAAACTCTCCTCCTCCCACATCACCTCCACCATTTCAAAACCCTCCTCCTTCACCTACTCCAACATCACCATTTCCATGTCAAAACTCTCATCCTCCATCATCATCACCACCATCTCAAAACTCTCCTCCTCCACCATCACCACCACCATCTCAAAACTTCTCTCCTCCATGACTGCCACTATTTCAAAGCTCCCCTCCTCCTACACAACCACCATCATCTCATACTTCTCCCCTTACATCACCTCCATGTGATCAATCCCCACAAATAATAAAAAGTTTGAAGGTCACTACCAACAGATGCAACTACCTCCTCTCAAATGCCAATAGGCTCTAAAGAAGTTGACAGTTATTCATACAAGAACAAAACTATTGAGAGTGGCAGAGCTTTCAGAGCACCTGGAAAAAAATAAAAATGACTCATCCACCTCTTCATTAGCTCCTTCTAATTAAGCCATATCCTTGCTACTCCAAATACTAGGAGAAATATCAAGACCACTAAAAAGACAAGAAAAATATCATAGATGTAGTTGAGGGAAAATAAATAGTATTGAAAATTATTATTATTATTATTGTACTAAAATGTTCCATATGGAGAGACTTTTTAGCTACTAAATAGGTTTGAAACATCTATTGAAATGTATCATTGAGTAGCTGAATGATGAATCAATAGAGTTTCCTTCTTTCTACTCTTATTTATAAGTAAATTATATTTTTAATATAAATAAATTTAGGTATTCAATAAGTGTAGAATTATTTTAGATTTATTAATTAAAATAAATATGCATAAACTAAATAAGGAGATTAAGGGGGTATAGTTTGAGAAATGTTGCATTAGAAATGAATGTCCTCAATTTGATGAGTATTATAGAGTTTGTGTAATCTTATAAATCTTAACAATTTAATCATGGGCCCCTCAAGTTTGATTCTTATTGCTACAAATTTGATTTATTGTGCAGAATTGATTTATAGTTATAGAAATGATTTAACAAAATATGTTTTATTAAATATATTCTCCTTTGCCTTTGTAATAATTGAATCTATCAAAGTGGTGTCTAGGGACACTATTTAGAAGTTTCATGACTTGATAGGAAATTGGGTTCTCTTATATCAAACCCCTTTGGTAGGTTGAATTAAAGTGTAAATGAGAAATATTGAAGATATAACAACATTTTCCATAAATTGTCTTAAGTTGTCTCATATTAACTAGTAGAATCCTAGACCAAAAAATCCATTATTTGAATTCTTTTTTGTCTACCCTAGGATTCAACTAGATCAATTCTAAGTCCACTAAAAAATAGGTGTGAGTGATGTTATACTAACGATGTGTACATGTTGAATGTTTAAGAATATGTGTAAATGAGGGTAAGCATAGGTGGATAAGGATTGGGCCATAAGTCAAACCAAGGACAAGAGAGAAAATTTTCAATATTTCATTATATTTAAGACATTTCATTAGATGTGCATTCACAGTTATGGACATTCTTAGCTAACATGAAAACTATCTCTAAAAATGATGTAATATTTTCTTATATTCTCCTTAGTATGAGTGTTCCATAAAAACTTATAAAATAATGAAAAGAGGTGCAATGAGTAGTTCCTACTCCATAAATAAAATTTAAAAAATGAGTTTCTTTTACTACCCACAAAAAAGTAGAGAGAAGGGATAGAAAAACAAAATTATATAGAAGTGATATGAAAATAGTTTGTATGATGCAACCATGTGGTAAAAAATCAATGTGATGTGGCAATAAAAATAATGATCGACACAATGTGATGTAATAGTGTTTTAACAATAGAGGCAATGCAATTAATACTCTACACATAATGTAATTTATTATGATTAATTTTTATGTAGTATGTGTTGGGAATAGGATAACATTTAATTACAATCCTAAACATATTTCATGTATCTCCTAAGTCCTTGGAAAGTGTTCCCCAACACTAGGATTAGAAAGAGATTAAATTCGAATGAAATGAACATGTAAAGTGAAAATTTTAATTATTCCTAAATGATAGGAACATGTGGGGATGCCCAAGAAGAGCTCCTACAAAATAGGAGCACATGGGGTGCCCACATGGAAGGTGGAACCCACCTTGCTTAAGTTAATTGTTTGGAGGATTGATAACACTTTAGTAATTCATGTTTAGATCCTACAAGTTAGGGATTGATATTTACATGAGTGGAGTTCAATTTAGTTTAGTTCAGTTCAATTCAATTCAATATTAGTTCAATTCATTTCAATTCAGTTCAATTCAATTAAGTTCAATTTAGTTTAGTTTAGTTCAGTTTGGTTCAGTTATGGTTCAGTTATCTTCAGTTGCATGTAGTTAGTTTGAGTTGAATGCTAGTTGACTTCAATTGACTTGAGCTGCATAACTAATGACTTCAGTTGCATGATAGATAATAGGTGGATACATTCAGTTAAGTAGGGATAATCAATCATGCATAATGTTTGCATGAATTGGTGGAGAGATATGTTTCAATTGCCTAAGATTGACTTGGACCCACCTTGGGCACCCAAGTTGGCATCTTTGAGTTAACACCTTTTGCATGAGAAGATATTTACAAGGATCAATTAAGTGGGCCCATTCTTGGGCACAAACTTTGAGGTGATTCTTGCAAGATATTTTCTTGACCAACGATCAGTTAAGTGTTCAATTTGGCGAACCTAAATTGAGGAGACTTTGTTTTTGACTTCATGTCAAAAGGTGGAACTCTACTTGCACAATCTAGGAATAGAGTTTTGAGAGGAGATTTATGCTCTTGTATTTGATAACTCTTATGATTTTACATGCTCATTAATTGTCTATTTATTGCAGCAATTGCATCAGAGTTGATAGCAGGTTAGCAGGTTGAGCTTGTGCATGTGTGAGGGTTTGAAGCATGGCATGGGATGTGTGGATTCATGCTTGGTCACATGGAATGCATGGATAGCTTGTGTTGTAGAAAGTGTATGAGAGTTTATTGTAGGTTGTGAAGAAGGATTGTTGAAGGAAAAGGAAGCATATCAATCAAGGATTGATACAATATTATTGTAATCTTGTTCTAAGGTTAAATAATACAAGCACTATTGATTCTAGTAGATTTTTTTCCCGAAAGGGTTTCTCCATGTATATGTTGTGTCACTTCTATCTTCTTGTCTCATTCTTCTACAATCTTTTGTCTCTTTCTACAATTGGTAAAATTGATCTAAATAGATTAATCGTACACAAAGAATTGTGACAAAGAACACTTAATTAAATCTATAGTCTCATAGGTTTACAAGTTTTAAGCTACAATTTCACCTTCATTTTCAACATTTGGTATTAGAGCTAATGGCTGGGTAGAGTTTGGGACACCTTTCTCTTAAAGGTTTGAAGGTTTTTTGGCTGTACTGGGAGCTTGTACAATTGTGTTGTTACAAATTTGTAAAAGAAGTGCATTTTATCTTCTCGGTTTAGAGATTATGGTTTTATTGACCTTTTGGGAGTTGTGTCATTAACAACAGATTCTTTGATTGTGTTGAGGCCATGGATGATCTTCATTTAGGAGATGGTTATCACAATGTCATGGATAGCTTGGTTACATGTTTCAGTGGGAGTTTTTGAAAATGATGGTTTGATGTTTATCTTGTTGCCATGTATAGATCGGTATCATAGTTCAGTGGGAGCTTTGGTATGATATGGTTATCTTCATGTAATTTGAAGAGGTTTTAACATCTTGTTTCATGGAGGACTCTTAGAGTCTTTGGTAAAGGTGTTATTGTTCTTCCTTTGGAGAGGATGTAGTTCTTTTTTGTTTTGAGTATTAATCATTTGCTTGGAGCTTCATGATCATGTAGGTTGCATTTGAAGTTGGCATGGGTTGATTGGTGGGTGCTCATTGATACTAGAGAGACTTGGGTTAGGATGGATATTTCTTATTTTAAGAGATATGTGTTGGAATGGTTACTTGTTATAAAAAAATTTCAATAGTAAAGATCGAGGAGCCTAAACTTGGAAATGGATGCAAGTCTATCATAGACCTGATGAGAAGGTTGTCTTTATTGAAAGCCTATATTGCTTGGTGTTGTATGCATAGGAAAATCTTGTATCCCACTCTTGGTCTACTTGGTGGGTAAATGATCTAAGAGGTGTTGCCCACCTAATTATTAAATGTATCATTTATATGTATCTTGTCTTCTCTTATGCATTAGTATTGAAAATTGAGCTCCGAGGGATTATTAGTATTGAGAAATAGATGCATGATTTTATGTATTTACATTATTCTCCTTGCAATTTTGAACTTGAGCTAGTTTTGAGGATTTGGGTAGGAGATGTATGAGAGATAGTTAGTGGCTTTGGGAATATTCCCTTTTGTTGTGGGAATGTTTGTCTAAGTTTGATCTACTTTCTGTCAAAGGTTTACATCTAAGTCTACCATGTTTCATTATAAGTTGAATGGTTAGATGTTGATATCCTTTCAGTTTGGGAGTGTTGAAGGAGATCTTCCTTTACATAGTTTTGCACATGTTAGTGTGGTATAAGAACATGGTTTGATTTGTAGGTTCTCTCTTTGTGGGAATATTTTCTTCTTCTTGAAGGTTCTTATGTTATGAGAGATGTATTTTGCATATCATTGTATGCTTCCTTGCCACTATGATAGAGGAGTTAGCCACATCCTCTATGTGAAGTGCTATAGGAGGACTTATTAATGTTGTGATCTTTTTTTCAGATTTGACATTACCTATGCAGTGGGAGTTCCAAAAGGTATATGTGTTCTATATGAGAGGGGCACCTCTCTTGGATTGGTTACACTTTACTATAGTGAGTTACTTCAGAGGTTTTTTTATCGTATGTCTATGTGTGTTATTACCTTGAAGTCTTATTTTGTAGGATGGATATATAGGGACTTGTTTGTAGATTTGGGTTGTTATGTTGATAGCATGAAGTTCTACCTATGATAGTTTGGTTACAGAGACTTGGGAAAGGTATTGATTGAGAAAGTTGACACTTTGATCAATGCTGCAGATAAGTTCTCTTGGTGCAGGAAGGCCATTGGCCTTGAGTCTTATACTTGATTTATAATAACGATTCCTTGTTTAGAATAATTGCAATGTATAATGTCAAGTGGGAGAATGTTGGGAATATGATGCCATTTAATTGCAATCCTAAACATATTTCATTTATCTCCTAAGTCCTTGGAAAGTGTTCCCCAACACTAGGACTAGAAAGAGATTAAATTCAAATGAAATGGGCATGTAAATTGGCATTTTTAATTATTCCTTAATGAGAGGAATATGTGGGAATTCTCAAGAAGAGCTCCTACAAAATAGGAGCACATGGGGCACCCACATGGAAGGTGGAACCCACCTTGTTTAAGTTAACTATTTGGAGGATTGATAACACTTCAGTAATGCATGTTTAGATCCTACAAGTTAGGGAATGATATTTACACGAGTGGAGTTTAGTTCAGTTCAATTCAATTTAGTTCAATTCAGTTCAGTTTAGTTCAGTTCAGTTTGGTTTAGTTATGGTTCAATTACCTTTAGTTGCATGTAGTTAGTTTGAGTTGAATGCTAGTTGAATTCAATTGACTTGACTTGTATAAATAATGACTTTAGTTGCATGATTGATAACAAGTGGATACATTTAGTTAAGTGGGGATGATCAATCATGCATAATGCTTGTATGAATTGGTGGAGAGATATGTTTCAGTTAACTAAGATTGACTTGGACCCACCTTGGGCGCCCAAGTTGGCATCTTTGAGTTAACACCTTTTACATGAGAAGATATTTACAAGGATCAATTAAGTGGGCCCATTCTTGGGCACCAAATTTGAGGTAATGCTTGCAAGATATTTTCATGACCAACGATCAGTTAAGTGTTCAGTTTGGGGTGCCTAAATTGAGGAGTGTTTGTTTTTTACTTCATCTCACAAGGTGGAACTCTACATGCACAATCTAGCATAGATTTTTGAGAGGATATTTATGCTCTTGTATTTTATAACTCTTATGAGTTTACATGCTCATTAATTGTCTATTTGTTGTAGCAATTACATCAGAGTTTATTACAGGTTAGCAGGTCAAGCTTGTGCATGTGTGAGGGTTTGAAGCATGGCATAGGATGTGTGGATTCATGCTTGGTCACATGGAATGCATGGATAGCTTGTGTTGAAGAAACTATATGAAAGTATATTACAAGTTGTGAAGAAGGATTATTGAAGGCAAAGGAAGCATATTAGTCAAGGATTGATACAATATTATTGTAATCTTGTTCTAAGGTTAAATAATACAAGCACTATTGATTCTGGTGGATTTTTTTCCTGAAAGGGTTTCTCCACGTATATGTTGTGTCACTTCTATCTTCTTGTCTCATTGTTCTACAATCTTCTATCTCTTTCTAAAACTAGTAAAATTGATCTAAATAGATTAATCATACACAAAGAATTATGACAAAGAACACTTAATCAAATCTATAGTCTCATAGGTTTACAAATTTTAAGCTACAATTTCACCTTCATTTTAAATAGTATGGTAGATGCAATAAATGTTTAATGTCATGCTAGCATGCAATGCAATGATCTCCATTCAATGCAATAGTATGATAGATATTTGCATGTGATGTAATATGGAATGTAATGAATCTCTCTGTGATGTGATAATGCAATAGATATCTATGTAATACATTCTTGTAACATAATCAAGCTCCATCTAGATATTGTGATGAGTGTTTTTCTAATAGAGGTCACTATTTCAAATCTCAACCATAGATAAGTGTTAGTGATAATATGTTGCCCCTCCAAAATGGTTGCATAATTACACTACTAAATAATGAAATAATTACACCACATAAAAAATATCTAGACAACTAAAATAAATGCATTCAATAAGCACACAATTAACCTAGATTAATTAGATAGGATATATTACTAAAATAAATATATGGAAATTAAATAGGCATGGGGAGGGGGAGATGGAGGGGGAGGGAGGGAGAGGGGGAGAGGGAGAGGGAGGAACAGAGATGGAGGTACAAAGGGAGGGATGGAGCGATAGAGAGAGAGAGATTTGAAATGGTGTAAAAATATAAATATAAAATTTTATTTATATTTTTCAAATATAATCTTGAAGGATCAAATATGTGCCAGTGGTAGGACATGTTGAGAAACATCCCCAAGCTAGTCACGGAAGAGAAGAACAAGATGTTAAATGGAAAATACTCCAAAGAGAAAGTCAAAGTAGCCCTATGCCAACTACACCCAGATAAAGCCCCTGGCCCAGATGGATTGCCAGTGGGTTTCTTTCAAAGATTTTGGGGTCTAATTGGAGATGAATTGGTGGACGCAATCGAAGCCTCGTGGAATTTGAGTTCCTAATTAATAAAATTTCTATTCTTATTTTATTTAGCATTGATATTGATCTTTTATTCCTTAGCACACTTAGAATAAAGAATGCACACATCTAATTTATTATTATCAAAATATTGGCTATTTATGGAGGTTGGAAAACCTAATTAAAAAGTTTTGCTTAAAAAGGAAAACTCTAAAAATAGATTAATTGGCATAATATACTATGATTAGTAGTAGGGGTATGCACATGGAAATGAGGGACCAAAGGGGGTTTTAAGTGGCCACCTTTCTTTTGAAATTAGTAAAATTACTCATGGATGAAAATTTGAAGATGGAACAAGAAAAAGAGTTGTAATGATCTGAATCTACTTTCTATTTTTCTTCCTATATATAAGAATAGAGAGAGAGAGAAATATTGAGAAACATAGAGGAAGAGGGAGAGGGATATCCCTCTCCCTCTTCCTTTATATCTCTCAATTTCTTTCTCTCTATCTCTCCCTCTCCATCTTTCTATATTCCCACATCCATATCTCTCTCTATTGTTATCTCTCTATCTATTTATATAGTTCTCTCCATCCTCTTTCCCTCTATCTTCATCTCTACCTATATCTTCCCCTCCCTCTCTCCATCTCTATATACCTTCCTCTCTATCCCCCTCACTCTTCCTAGACTTCTATATCTATATCTCTATTTTCCTCTCTTTCTCCCCCATCTCTATCTCTCTAAATTTATCATTCTCTCTATCTCTCCAAATTTATCCCTATTTCTCTCTTTAAATTTATCCCTATTTCTCTCTCCAAATTTATCTCCCCCTCTCCATCCCTCCCTACTTCTTCACTTTCCTATCTCTATATTTGTCTTCGTATCTCTCTCTCACTAATACAAACACTTTGTTTCTACCTCCTCATATCTATCTCTCTCCTCCTCTCTCTATTACTTTCACTTATCACCTCCTTTCTCCCTCACTCTTTCCACCTATATCTCATTAGTGTATCTCTCCCTCTCCCTCTTTATATATATCTCATTATCTCTCTCTCTATTTATCACTCTATCTCTCCTACTTTGTATCTCTATCTCTCTATTTCTCTATCTATCTCCCTCTCACTCCTCCCTCTATCTCTTTCTATTCATATATTTATCTACCTATATCTCCCTATCTATCTACATGTCCCTCTTTATCTCTATATCTTCCTCTTTTTATATATATCACTCTCTTCTCTCCATCTCTATATATTGATCTCTCTCTTACCTATCTCTATTTCTCTCCCTCCATTTCTATCTATTTATATATATCTCCCTCTCAATTTATATTTATCTCTATATCTCTCCTCTCTCCCTCTCTCCCTCTCTCCCTATGACCCTCTTTTTATACCTCTCTACTTCTCTCACATGTCTCTATTTCTCTCCCTCCCTCTCTATATATTTATAAATGTCTCCTGCTCTATCTCTATATCTCTCTCATACTCATACAAAAACTCCATGTTTCTCCCTCCCTATATCTATCTCTATTTACATCTCTCTATATCCGCCTCTCTCTATCTCTCTCCCTCTCTCTCTGCCTCTATTACCTCCTTTTTGTCTCATTCTTGCCCCCTCTATCTCTATATATTCACATATCCCCCTCTTCCTCTCTATTTGTATCTCATTATCTCTACCTCTCTCTTATTAATTCCATCTCTCCTATGAACTATATCTCTATCTATCTATTTCCCTCTCACTTCTCTCTCTCTATCTCTTCCTATCCACATCTTTCTCTACCTATATCTGCCTCTCACTCCTCTATCTATTTCTATTGATATCTTTCTTTACCTAGATATATATCTATATCTATCCCTATCCCTCTTTATCATTTTATATCTCATTCTCCCCTCTCCCTTTCTATATATTTAGTTATCTCTCCCTCACTTCCCCTCTCCTCTCTCTCCCTCTCTACCTATCTCTCTCCATTCCTCTACCTCTATCTCTATCACCCCCTCTCTCTCCCATCTCCTCCCTCCCTCTATCTCCCTCTATCTATGTATCTCTACCTTTCTTTCTCTTCATACACACATGCATATATATGTATGTATGTATGTATGTATGTATGTATGTATGTATGTATGTATGTATTTATGTATGTATGCATGTATGCATGTATGTACTTATGTATGTATGTATGTATGTATGTATGTACGTGTGTATGTATGTATGTATGTATTCATGTATGCATGTATGTATGTATGTATGTGTATATATATCCCTCTTATTCTCTATATCTCTCCCTCTTGAGACTCTTCCTAGACATATGTATATATGTATGTATATATATATATACACCTCCCTATCTCTCTCCCCCTATCTATATTTCCCACTATATATCTATCTACCATTCCTTATTTCTCTATTATAAAATTCAAGGAAAGCATAAACATGAACACATTATAACATGCTCACATTTATGGAGAAGAATTTTTTTTAAATGGTTAAAAACATGTGGATCACATGATTTTGGACCCACATCCTCTAATTGAAACTATAATTTGTAGCTTTTCCTACATATAAAAAAAAAAATTCATGGTTTTGAAAATTTTCAATTATTGTTTAATATTTCTACCACCTTTTCTTGTTTTTTTGACATAGAAGAATAAAACCACATGTTTTTAGATTAAATGTGATAGTATCAATTATAATTGACATGTTTTGTGTTTGAATTTGATAGCATGCACTCATTTTCATATTTTGTGATAATTCTATTATATTGATGGGTGATCCCACAATACCGATTTACAATTTTTGGCCAAACTGGACACTAAATTGATTTTTTATAACTAAATCTTCACTTTCGGGCACCTATAGTGGCTAAACCGTGAGAAAATTGAAGATGATGAAAACTAGTGATTTGTGACATTTTGTCTGTAGATTCTAAGTATATTTTTTTCAAAAAAATTGGAATCAAATTGCACTTATTTTTCCATCTCCTTCAAAAACTAGTTTTTTCTAGTAAACACCATTTTTAAGGAGCACTTGATGCTCACCATATACAACATAATTTTTTTTCCATGAAGGATAAAATTCTATTTTTTTTTAATTTAGATTTGCAACTATGATATCTATCACTTTAATTTGGTTTCATAGTGTTTTATTGAATATTTTTTCCTTAATCAAGTTTTGAAATCAAGCCAATTACAATTCAAACATAAGCAGACCGTATACAATTGACATAATTTTTTTGTATGTATCAAAATTCATTTTTTTTTGTTGGATCAAGGACTTTAATATCTAGTGCACTGATATTTTCAAAAAAAAAATTGATAATCTATTATTTTTCCACGTGTAGAACAGAGAGCTTGATTTTCGGTGAAAAACCTATGTTTAATCAAACTAAAAAACCAAATACATAATAAAACCAAAACATATTAAAATTATATTTGTTGGATAGCTCATTCCGAGGACTACCATCATCCAGTTGGGTATGTGAAGTCTCCTCCATTTTCATCCTCAACTCGAGCTTCAAAGGGAAAAATTCTGGAGAAATTTGATGCCAGAGGGGGAGAAGGGGGGAAAAGGGGGGTTTGAATGAACCTAGATTCAAGTGAACCCCCCTTAGAGGTTTGCTCGAACCAGGGTTTGAGCGAACCCCCCTTTCCACTAAGTTTTCCTTTTTTTTCATTCTGGGAAATGTGGAATATGGTGGGACCCAACATTAAATAAGTTTTCTCAAAGGGGGGTTCGAGTGAACCACCTTTGGGTTTTCTTGAACCAAAAGTTTGTTCAAACCCCCGAAAACCAAAATTTTCTCTGTGGGGGCATTTTTTGCAATTTTCCTTTCACACTGGAGTTGTAAACCAATTTTGTGGGTTTACCCTAATATAGAATTGAACATTATACTAAGGAAGTTGATGAAAAACTCAAAATTTGGAGGAGTGTGAAGTAAAAATGAATGGGAAAACATCATGAAATTAAGAAATTTAACCCTAGAGTTTAAGGAATATCTTATTTTCCATCTCAATTTAATATTGATCAAATTCCTTGAACATCAATTGAATTTATTTAACCAGTTGGTGTGGATAGCATATTTTATTATATTTTGATATTTCTATAGAGGAAATGTTCTACTCTTGAGTCTCTAGGAAAAACAAAATTCTACAAGGAGAAAACAGTCCTCAACTACCTCAAGTAACAAAGCTCAAGTGATAGTATAAAATGATGAGAGTTCCAAAAATAAAAAGAGTATATCACAGAGGTTTTCTGGATGGATTGACAAGCTATAGGCCAAGGATGACATTGGCTCAAGGAAAACAATGCGACACACTAGTGTCTGAAAAATGCATTGGTGTCTTGTACTGACTGAAAACCAAGAATGTCACAAAAAATAAAAAGATGACTACTTCTATCTTGATTGCTAAGAACTCTTGAAATGCAAGAAAACAACAGAGTATAACAAAACTAAAATAAAGTAAACTAAATGAAATATATAGTAAATGGAACACAGATGATAAAACTAAGGAGGAGAAAGGAAGTACTCACAACAACCCAAGTAATGAATTCTCCAGCAAAGAAATTTCTTCAATACCTACACACATAAGATCGAGAGAAAATATTGGGGTTGTTTAGGGGCTTGCCTCAGTCAAACCTATGTTTTGGTGTTTCCACCTCCATAGACAACCAAATAGATAGATAGAGAAAATAATAGATAGTGAAATAAATAAATAGATGAGATAGACAATACATAGACAAGGGATGTGATAAATCCCAAGATGCTACAAGACATAAGAGAAGTAGATATACCTGCAAGGATTGAGAAAGCCAAAGAGAGAAAGAGAAAAGGTTGTGAGAGCCAAGAGAATTGTAGAAGATGTTGTGACAACTTGAGAGCATTGTAGCAAGCAAGAGAGTTTTGTGAGATTGAGAGAAAGAGAGAAAGACAAGAGAAAAGAGAGAAAGAGTAAGAGACTGAGATAAAAAAATCCAAGAGAGAAAGACCAAGAAGACCAAATAAATTGAAAAGATGGATTTGAAAGAGAATAGGAAGGAAAAGAAGGTTCCCAAGCCGTTTCCACCAACAAAGGTATGTGACAAGTGGAAACACTTTCAAAAATGATCATTTGAATGTTGAGATGTTGCAAGATGCTAGCGTGGCACACAAAAGTCCACACAATGTGCTAGTGTCCAGACAAACCATGTTTAAAAATGGTGGGAATGAGGAAAATAAAAATTTTAATGCAAAGCTAACATAAGAAGATAGCTACTAAAAAAGGATCTTGAGCATCCTGAGGGGAAAAAGGCCAATGCAAGGGTTGAAATGAGCCTACACAAATACTAAGGGAGTGAACACTAAAGTGGATGCAAAAGTGTAGGTGAAATTGCAAGGGGTGAAATTTTATGACGTAACATTTTTCCCCCACTTTAGCAGGAATATGCATCTTCATGAATGTGCACACTAAAGGAAATCTACTAAAAATAGATAACATTATGGTGCCAAAAGGATACTATAGAAGAAGCGGATAACTCTTCGAACCAAGGAAGCATTCCCCCAGAGTGAAGACCTACAAAACAAAGGTATTAAACAAAAAAAAATTTCACAAGACAATAAGGCTATAAAATAGTTCAAGCTATCAAATTACGAGGTTAGAGCATGATGAACATATATATATTTAGAAATAAAAACATGGATAATGACATACACAAAGGAATATAACAAATGAGCTAAACGAATTTGAGTTAGTAAAGTGAAAGAGACCTTGATGTAAGAGGTTGTATCAGTACTATGCATCATCCCCAAATAACAAGAAATAACACAGAAGAATTATTTTCAGAGAGAAGAATGTAAGGATTAATGAAACTAAACATTATTATAATGCACCCATAAAAGATATATTATTGGGTCTAATTCACTATATCACATGTGTAGAGATCACATTGTCATCCTAACTTACTACATCATTCTTTTAGATTTGCCCTTACTTTAGGCACATCATGCTTTATATCACTGTACATCGAGCTTCCATTGTGACATCTTTAAATTTTAGAGTGACATACTCTACACCAAGATTTCATTTCTATATCCTTACAATAGGTGGCATAATGCACTCTCCCACCCATGGAACTCATATTTTAATCACTTTTATACCTTTGTATTGGGGACATCATGCTTTCACCTCCTTAATAGTACACTCTTACATTACCTTACCTTCCTTATACATTGGGGGCACCTTTCCTTTCCCCTACATTCCACTTTTATACTAGCATCCACTATGGATCTATATCACCTTACCTACACAATTTTGTGTTTGTAGATGCCATATTAATAGAATAAGCCACTATAGTGACATATTTCCTTACATCTGTGTTATATATTTTCTCACAAACTTATCTTCACGCTCATCTAGTGTTATATTCTTTGGTTTTTTCCTTAGCATCATGATGATTTCTACATTTATGCACAGATAAGACATAAAGATTTGTTCCTAAAATTATAGGATTGTCATAAATTCATTAGGAATGTCTTAGCTTCATTGTTAGGATTGCTATAACTTTCTTAGGAGATTCATAGGTTTATTGGGACTATATGTTACATTCTAATTAGGATCTAGTGATAGGTTCACTAAGGCACCCATAACCTCGTTAGGACAGTCATAGACTATTTAGGATAGTCATATGTTTGTTAGGAATGTTATAGTTTCATTATGACTAGATCATAACCTTGTTAAGATAGGCTTTAACTTCATTAGGAGTTTCATAACTATCTTAGAATAGTCATAGCTTCATTGGGATTGTCATAACTTCATTAGGGTGGTCCTAATGAATGTACAACAATCATAGCTTCATTGGGACTATCATAACTTCATTAGGACAGTCCTAATGAATGTAGGAGAGTCATTGGATCATTATGAATGACAATAGTAGTACTGAAATGATGAAAAAATATTGTGTTCTATTTGTGTAATATGACCCTAGATGATGGAAGAAGATTAGTCAAGAAAAGTGGGTTGCATTGCTGCTCGAATGGAACATATCTTTTGTGATTACCATAGAAATTTAAGGTGGCATCTTAAAGAGTTAGCTCATTATTATTATAGCCAAGTGGTATGCACTAGATGTTTCTCAGTGTGTAAAGAGTTAGATGCTAGCTCACCTAATTATAATGAAGATGGAAATGATTTCTTGGAATCATTAAAAGATAAATTTACTAATTACAAGCCATAAAGTGAACTTAGTCATGCTAGAAATTTAGATCTTCCCACTCACCATCCATTAAATTCATGTAAAAAATTACATTTCGTGGGTATGGAAATTGTTAATAACAAAGCTAAACGTAATATCTTGGAGTAGATTGTTGAGCATATTTCTATGAATGTTACTGGTCAACCTATAAGAGAAGAAGAGTTGTAGGACCAACACAAGTTGCAAAGGATGAACTTCAGAATGAAAAGGAATTTGGAGAAGAAATTATAAGAGAGGAGATAGAGTAGGAAAAATAAGTACTAGAAGTAGAGCATGAGGATCCTAAGGCCTCAGATGATAGAGAAGTCATTCCTTCTCCTCAACATGAACTCTCTTCTACCCTCCTAGTGTGGTTGACCCATACAATCCAAAAGTTGAAGAGAATATATGGACATGAAGAGGAGAACCTCACAATTCTTGTTGAGGCATTAATCGAAACACCAACAAAGAAAAGAAAGAGATCAAGGAGGTTTTTTGCTATCACCATGGATGAGAAAGGGAACATAATAGCACAAATTGTTATTCCCATGGTAGATAAACCTGAATAGAACATGTTGCTGAATATTATCAGGTACAATAGGTAAACATGTGCATCCATACTAGAGAAGGAGAACAACAATTGTTATAGATTGGTGTGTCTACTATCCTCAAAAGGATACAAAAGGATGAAAATAAAGAGGAAGAACTTAAATCCCAAGTAGCCTAGTTGACAACTTGTATCATTAAATTGATCAAGCCCATTGATTCAGATACTCTCATTTTAGTGCTACAAGTTGTACTTAAAGGGGATGCCCAAAATTTAGACCTTGAGGGTTTATTTCTTGCTACTAAAAAATGGAGAAACAATTTACAATATTTAGTATGTAGGATTTTGAAAAAGACAATAAAGGCTTATCGTTGTATTAGTGATGAAGCTAGTTTGGCCTATCAGATGGAAGTGGAAATGGATGATGAATTTTTAGTTTGGGATGATTACATCCCAATTTTGAAAAGAATTAAGACTACTCCTATCGAAGATTTAATAAAAGCAATTGTAATTGAAGAAGAAGATAAAGATAAGACAAAAGAGTGGTTGAAAGCATAACAACTAAGGGTTAAAATTTTGAATAAATATAAACACAAATTGAACAAAAATAGAGGCCTAGTTGAACAAGCAATGATAAAAATAGAACAATTTGTGGATGGTTTAGGACACACTTTTTGGGAAACCCCTTCCCTAGTGTTTTCACCAATGAAAATGATTGGGGAGTTTGATAAATTTCTACATGGTAAAATCAATTAAATGACCATTAACAATATGATGGCATGAAAGGGAGAGCTTGAGGGTTTTTAGGAAGAGCTTGCTATTTTTGACAACTTGTAGGAAAATTGAATAATTATGCATTCTCACAAAAGATAAAATTGAAGTATCATAAGGAATCCCCCATGGATATGATGAATGAAGTTATTAATGCTTTTTCATAAATCTTTATGAATAATGATTTATTAAACAATTGAAATTTTTTATTTTTTGGTCAATTTTGTAATAAACTAATGTCACAGATGGTAAAATATCAATCTAGCATTAGATTTTCATTAAACTCTAGTTTAAGAATTAGTTGTTAAGTTTAGTTAAGTCTACTTTCAGATAAGGGTTGATCACCCTAGTTAAACTCCCAGGTAACGTCTTTTAAGATCCACAAGATATGGAACACATGGTTCCTATATATTTTGGATACTTTAAAATTGTTAAGGATCAAAAACTATTTTTTTTGCAAGAAACTGATACAATTTTAGATCATATTTTCTTACTATACTTTTTGAGCATTTTATAAAATATGATGCAAGGGCATCATAATTTATTTAAATCTTTTTCTTATTTACCCAGCTAATGTCATGTGAGCGAAGCAATAGGAGTTTAAAATTTAAAATTTGAATTTTGTTTTGTTTTAAAGGCAACAACTACCTCCCATGAGCTCATTTAATGAGCAATAGTAAGAAAAATGTGAAAGAAGGGACTAGGCTAGAGTTTTTAAAGTCAAAAAATTTGTTGTTGGAGAAATTAATGCAAAATTTGCATGTTGGAGATGTTTAGGTAGGATTTTTGGAGTTTTTTGGGGGGAAGCTTCTAGATTTTGGACAGTTGGGAAGAGAAGAATAGAACAAAATAAGATTAGAGGACAACACATAGGAAAAAGGAGGTGTAGAACAACAATACAAAGAAAAGAATAGAAGGGAAAAAAAGGGGAATAGTCATAGAGGCCAATAGCAAATAGTAGGAGGACAAAGAGAGAGAAAGAGGATTAACAAAGGTTACTCTGTTTTGCAGATATTTATGTAAATTCATGTATAAGTGTGTAAAATTTTTATCTTTTAAGTTAATATAATATTTTCATCTTCATTGTGAAGCTAGAGTGGATATTGGGAGATAGCATTGATCATATCGATCTACTATGTGAGGTTGTGACATGCATGAGGGCTTAGCCCTCTATGCATGTATGATTTTTCTCTTCCTTTTGCATTTTGGTGTTATGTATTCAAGCTGGGGGGGTCTGTTTGTTGGAAGAGGGGTTTAGTTTCTTTTAGTTTCTTTCTTCTGTGTGCTTCTATCTCCAAGTGTGGGGGTTCTTTCTAGCATAGAGGCTTTTGTTTCTTTCTTTTTTTGTTGGATGTGTTTATTCTCTTTATTGGCCACCGCTTTTGGGTGGGATTGGCTCTCTTTGGGCCCATTCTATGCCTAGTACAAGATCCATGGGTGTGAATTCCAGTTTACCCTTGCAAAGTTTTGGGGCTCGATTTTGCATGGCTCAAGGGGAATCATCTGGGGCTAGCCCCAAGATGGATTTCCCTTCAGCGTTTGGCTCGAAACCCTCGCCACAGGGTTCTAAGATTTTTTATAATAACCTATTTTCTCTTAACCTAGAGAAGATTGAGATGGGCTCATCAGGGGGGTCTCGGATTCTAAAGATTAATGGATGCCTAGAAAGGTGCACAGAGAGGCTGAATGTACTGATTCTGATGGAGATGCTAGTGGAGGATATTGATTACTATTCAAGACATTCCTTGTATTGCAAGTTCTTGGGATTGAGAAGCTCGTTGCAATTTTTAGAAGCTTGGGCTTAGAGGACATGGATGCCAAAGGGGGAGATGGAGATTTAGCTCCTGACGAATAACTATTTTATGGTTACATTTGATTGCCTGGTAGATAGGATCAAGGTGTTTGAAGGGGGCCCTTACTTTTACAACAAGGTGGGATTGTTTATGAAACCATGGCATGCAGGCTTCAACTTGACTGAGGAGCTTTTGAGTTAGGTTCCAGTTTGGGTTTGCTTTCCAAGGCTTCCATTCGAATGCTGGCACGATGATGTTTTGCATTTACTGGCCTCAATGCTTGGTAAACTTGTTGGTTCATCGTATCATACATAGTTCAAGAAGGTAATGACATATGCCCGATTTTGTGTGGAAATTGACTTAAGTAAACCACTGCCAAATTTTATAGAAGTGTGTGTAGGATTTTATTCATGGGTACAACAACTAGACTATGAGACCTTACCTTTTTGATGTCGTCTTTTCCACAAGTATGGTCACTTATAGTGTAGATGTCCAAAGGCCAAGCCTTTGGAGGCTCATTTTTCTCAATCGCCTAGTAATCTGCCTAGGGTGGATAAGGGAAAATATCCTATTTTGGGTGGTGGTGTCGAGGATGATGGTTTTATTCTTGTCAAAGCCCAGAATAGAAATAAGGGGTAGGAAAGAACTCTGAAGGAAAGGAAGGATGATGATACTTTTAATAGATTTGAGGTGTTGGATGATCTTATCCAACAGGAAGTGAATCTGGGATTGTTAGATTTAGATCAGGGGACTATGGGTACTTAACAACATGGGCCCCCTTTTGAGGATGTTTCAATTAACTAGTAGGAGGTGAGTATGGGCTTGTCATGCTTAGAGTAGGATGGGGGAGGTTCAAGGCATGAGGGGCTCAGCTTTGGGGTCCCTCTTGCTCTGTAGGTTGATGGGACTATGAATTTGGAAACATATCTACAGATGGTGGCTCGGGAGGAGTCAGATCATTTTGTTGATGTTGTGAAGGGTGGTAAGGCTTTGTCCCATCCCTCATGGAGATTGAGCAAGGAGGTGGGTAAGAATAGTAAGTTGTCTCCTCAATTGGGTATTATGCAAAAAGATCTTAAGAAAGGGGGGGTGGAGAAAGTTTCTAAACTTGGTAGGAAGAAATATTTGGAGAAGATTAAAATGATAGGGGAGACTTTGGTGGAGTTAGGGTCAGTCAAGACTCTAGATTCTCATTTCTCAAGCCCCTTGAAATGATTGTTCTTTCATGGAATGTAAGGGGCTTGAACAGTGGCCCTCGACAAAATTTTTTTTGGGATCTGGTTAGATGTCATTCTCCTAATATCCTTTTTTCTACAGGAGACCAAGCTTTTTGTTGAGTATATGATAGGCTTAGTGCCTAAGCTATGGAGGAATGGTGAATTCCAATGCATTGGTGCTCAGGAGTCTTCTAGGGGGTGGCTTGCTTATGGAACCCTTAGAAGATTTTCCCCTAGTAGTGGGTGTCCTTTAAGTCCTCTCTCTCCATGGTGGCTTCTTATTTTGAGACAAGGGAATTTGTTCTTTTTTCCAATGTGTATGTTCCTGTGGAGCTGCAGGAAAAGAATCTCTTGTGGTCCAACATTTTATTTGTCCGCAGCATGGCTCCTTACCATACTTGGATTATTAGGGGTGACTTCAATGCTATTACGAAGCTTGTTGAGAAGAGGGGTGGTACTACGAGGCTAGAGGCCTCTGCATTGCTACTCTAGGAAAATATCTTTGCTCTGAATCTTGTTGATGTCAAGCCCAATAATGGACAATTTACCTAGAACAATCAAAGGGTTGGTGACAACTGTATTGCATAATGCCTAGATTAGTTTATGGTCTTCTTCTTTTGGGTTGGTGGTATGTGTTCTTCTAGCTTTGAGATTTTGGACTAGAGGGGTTCAGACCATTGGCCTATAAATCTTTCTATCCTCTTTGCTCGATTGCCTCAAAATTTCTCCTTCAAGTTTCAGCTTATACGGTTGTGTGATCCTGATCTCCATGGCTATGTTACTCAGTGGTGGTGGGATGGTAGACCTTCCTATGGTATGACAATATATGTCTTTGCTAAGCTTCTTTAGTTTGTTAAGTATCAGCTTAAGCATTGGAACTGACTTTGCTTCAGAAATATATTTTGTGCCAAGTCTGTTGCACAGGCTGAGCTGGATGGTATTACTAGGATAATTAGGGAGACAAGGGTGATTGAGAATCTGTTGTGGGAGGAATCAAGGGCCTTGAAAGCTTTGGAATAATGGGAGTTACGGGAGGATATCTTTTGGAAACAAAAATCCCAGGTTGAGTGGCTCCAGGAGGGAGATAGAAATTTTTCTTTCTTCTTCAATTCTATAAAGACTATGCGTCATGGTAATTCTATTCCTATTTTGGTCACTGATAGGGGAGAAACTCTTTCTTCATTTCATGATATTTCGATTGAAGTTGTCTAGTATTTTACTTCCCTATTCAAAGAGGATTTGTAGGGTAGATCTGTGGAGGAAGCTCAGGTCCTTTCTTGTATCCCCTCCCTGGTGTCTAGGGAAATGATGGATCATCTCATGAGAGAAATTTCTTAGAGGAGCTTGAGGGGACTGTGTTTCAAATGAAGGTGAAAGCCCCAAGCCATGATGGTTTCCTGATTGAATTCTTTTAAGAGTTTTGAAAGATTATTAAGTTGGATTTATTGGTGGTGGTCCAAGAATCTCAGAGGAATAAGTAGATGTTAAAGGCTCTAAATTCTACTTTCCTTGCACTCATTCCCAAGTGTGAAGGGGTGGATAGGTTAAGCCACTTTCAACCCATATCTCTTTGCAATGTGGTTTATAAGATTATTTCCAAGCTAATTGCTAATAGGCTAAAAAAGTGGCTTAAGGTGCTCATTTCTGAGGAGTAGAGTGGTTTTGTGGAGGGTAGGTAGATTCTGGATTGTATTGTTATAGCACCTGAGACCATTCATTCTATGGCCAATTCTAGAGAAAAGGCTATGTTTATCAAGCTTGATATGACTAAGGCATATGATAGAGTTCGATGGTCTTTCCTCCAGAAGGTTCTGGCTACTTTTGGCTTTGGAGATGAGTGGATTCAATGGGTCATGAGCTGCATCATGTCAGTCTCGTTCTCCATTTTAATTAATGGGGAGCACTCTGATCTTTTTGGCGCTTCTCATGGATTGAAGCAAGGTGACCCTCTGTCTCCTTGTTTCTTTTGTTGGTTGAAGGTTTGGGACGCTTATTGAGAGGACATGTTGATTTGGGCCTCATCTAGGGGTGGAGGTGGGGAGGTGACTTACCCCCATAATCTCATTTGCAGTTTGTGGACAACACCTCTTTGATGGGTGTGGCCACTATTCAAGAAGTCGTGAATCTGCACAAGGTTCTAGATATTCATCTTGTGGCTTCAGTACAATTAATTAATGAAGACAATTCGTCCATATTTTTCTTCAACAATTTGGATTCTATTCAAAGGAGAATTGCTTAAATTCTTTGATTTCAGATTGGGGCTTTTCCTTTGTCTTATCTTGGGATTCCTATTGTTGCGGGCAGGTTATCAAGGGATTCATGGCAGCCTATCTTGGATAAATTTCATGTGAAAGTTACTCTTTGGACCAATCATTGGTTGTCCTTTGTGGGTCATGTTCAATTGCTTAAATATATGGTTTAGTCTCTCCCCATCTATAGGTGTATGATTTAGGTGGCCTCGATGGGTTTTGTTAGGGAGTTGGACTCATTAGCAAGAGTTCTTATGGGCTGGCAGTTTTTTGTCTTCCAAATGGAGTCTTGTTAAATGGGATACTGTTTGTTGTCCAAAGTAGTATGGTGGTTTGGGGCTAAGGAATTTCTCACTGGAAAGTACGAACTTGGAAGCTAAACTTTATTGGCAGTGGTGCACTAAGCAGGATCAGATTTGGGCCAGGATTCTATCCCATAAGTATTTCCAAGATATTCCTCAGGAAGATATCCCTCGCTAATCATTGGTGGAAAGGGCTCGACAATATGGGCTACTCTCAAGAAAGGATTTGACCTTGTAAAGGATGGATTATTTTGGATATGTAAATGTGGGATGAAGGTTCAATTTTGGTGTGACTCTTGCGATGGCTAATCCCCCATTATCTCTTAGTTTCCTAACTTGTCAACCCTGTGTTGAAGATTCTGTGATGCTGGATGGTTGAAGGTGAGCAAATTTAAGTTGCTTTCTTTTCATGGGAAGCTTGTGAGAGCTAGGTGGAATAATCTCGATGAGTGGCCGGTGGTGGGCATGGAAGAGGAGTGTGTGGTGCTCCATAATATTCTTTTTGGAAGACAGTGTAGTTCCCTCATATATAAGGATGTTCTTTCTTGGTCTCCCAATTAGAAAGGTAATTACACTATTTCTTCTGGTTACCAGAGGGTACTCTCTCAAATGATCGAGGGGGTGGAAGAGGGTGTGGAATAAGTTTTTGTGGCCAAAGTGTAACTACTTTGTTTGGACTTTGGCTTGGAACAGGTGTTTGACTTGGGATAATATTCAGAAGCGAGGGTTTTAGGGTCCCTCTAGGTGTGTTCTTTGTGGGAAAGGTGAGGAGGATTCTTCCCATCTATTATTTTAGTGTCCTTTTACTTTGCAGCTCTGGCATTCTTTGTGGGGAGTTTCAAACAACCCCTGTGTTCATTCCTCCTCCTTGGTGGATTTTTGGACTAGCTTGGGAAGACCTCCCTCATTGGCTTCGTTTTTGCAAGATGTGTTGTATGCTGGGCCTATTTTCTTATTGTGGCGGGTTTGGATGGAAAGGAACAGGAGGATTTTCAGAGGTGAGAACTTGCGGATATAGCAGGTGTGGTTCAAAATCCTAGATATGATTCATGAGATGAGTGAAGCTAAGGGAGAAGTGGTGTTGCCACTAGAGAAAAGGGATGTAGAGATGGTGGCTAGGCTAGGTATCCATGGTTTATCCTCGACCTCTGCTTGTTGTAAGAGAGGAAGTAAATTGAGGTAGCAAGTTCAAATATTGGGGAACTGGCAACCCCCTCCAGTTGGCACATTGAAGGTCAATACTGATGGTTCTTCCAGGGGAAATCTAGGACCTTCTAGAGTTGGTGGGGTTGGCAAGAACTCTTCTCATTCAATGCTTTTCCTCTTTTCTATCCATAAAGGTTTGCAGAATATCAAACTTATGGAAGGTTTGGCGATCCTTTATGCTTTGGAAAGGGCCTACGAGTTGGGATGGTGTTGGGTTATTTGTGAATCAAATTCTCAAGTTCTGATCAACTTGCTTAATGAGCGGAAGGTGTCTGATGTTAGCCGGCAGTTGGTAGTAACGGTGCAGCAAATTTTGCAAATTGGTACTTTGATGGAGATGGTGTCATTTGTCCACATTCCAAGGGAATGGAATATGATAGCTAATTGTATGGACAAGTGGGATTCTAAGCATTTGGATGCCTAGAAGATTGAAGATTGGGTTTAGGTCCCCCAAGAGCTCTGTCAAGACTTGGAGAGGGTTCTTGCTAAGGATGGCATTGGTGCTGGTTTATTTTGACTCTTGTTCTATTTGGTTTGTTCTTTTCGGTTCCTTTAGGCTTTTTCCCTTAGCTTTGATGTAATGCTATTTTCTATGATTCAATAAATTTTTTACCCCTTATATATATATATATATAAATTTTCCTCTTCATTGTTGTTGCCTCCTTGTGTGTGTTTGTGAGTATCCTTGTTATAAATCGTTGTTCTAAAAGTATAGTTCATTATGTGCAAGTTTAAAGTTGTTTACATTATTGAAATTCAAAATAGTCACCTACAACCATTGTTGTAGGTACCCACAATCATAGTCTAGTTTTTACATCAAATTAGTTTGTGTCTCTGCAACTTATTTTATGTCTCTCAAATTTGTTATTTGGCTTGAATTGTGTGTCTAAACCTCTGTAGAGGTTATGTGAGTTTCTTACAACAACACAAGCTCTCCTTTTCCTCATGTTTTCTGGATTTAAGGTGGGTTTTTAGGCACCTACAAGGGGTGGGTGCCATCAGCGTGGTATCAAAGCACAACTACAACTCTGGTAAGAAGGATAGTGGTTTGAGATTGGGGTTAGAGTAGTCCCTTTTGAGTGTGAATTGTGGGTGTGTCCCTATAACAAGGGATATTGCAGCAAGGAAGACTGTAGTAAGAGAGAAAAGGAAAGAAGGTGAGTTAGAGTAACATGATTCCACCAAGGAGAAGGATGGCAGAGGTTGCAGCTGTAGAAGCAGTAGGAAGAATAGATGAGGTTTTGGAAACCCTAAGGGGAATGCAGGAAATAATGAATGCATTAGAAGGTGGAATGAGAAGAGGAAGAGCACATGAAGAAAGTGACAGTGAAGATGATGGAGGAGTAGAGCTGGTTGAATAGATGGTGACAATGCAGATGGAGATATGGATGCAGGTGAAAGAAGACTCATAAGAGCTATTTCCAATATTGGGAAAGGAACAAGGATAGAGTTACCAAGCTTCTTAGGAAGTTTAGAACTAGATGAACTAATTGAATGGATAACAGAGATGGAGGAATATTTTGAGTATGATGAAGTAGAGGACCCCAAAAGAGTGAAGGTTGCTCAAACTAGGTTGAAGGGTCAAGCAACACTCTGTTGGAAAGAGGTGTAAGCTGAAAGAAGGAGAAATGGGAGAGATAAGATCACAATATGGGATCAAATGGTAAGAAAAATGAAGACTAAATTTTTTCCTAGTGATTATCAGCTTGAGCCTCTCAAGAAATTGTAGAATTTAAGACAAAGAGAGTTGAGCATGAAGGCCTATATAGAGGAGTTTTATAAAATTTCTATTAGATCTGGCCATAATGAATTAGAGCATGAGAAGGTGGCTAGATATGTTAATGGATTGAGGCTAAATATCCAAGATGAGCTAAGCATGAGAAGGTTACGAAATGTGGAAGAAGCATATCAGTATGCTCTAAAGGATGAGGATAAGTTGTAAAGGAAGCAAGGAACAAACAAAGGTAAAGGTGGATTCAACAAAGGGGAAGTGCAACAACAAAAAAATTACAGCCATGATAAGGAGGCCAACCCATCAAAAAGTCAAAAGGAGAGGGATGAAACAAGATCAAGACCATACCCAATGAGAGGTAGAGGTGGATATGTAAGAGGAAAAGGTAGAGGCTTCCAAGGGACATGTTTTAACTATGGAGAGTTAGGCCATAGGTTTTATGAATTCCCACAATGCAAACCAGAAGGATCAAAGAGAATAGGGGAAGCAAGTGCACATGTAGCAAAGGGTGATAATGAATCTATGGGGTCTACTAGTGAACCAAATGAAACTGAGAGAGGAGAAGTACTTATGATGAAGAGGGCATTTTTGAAGCCAGCCAAAAAAGAAGATGAACCTGTGCAAAGAAAACATTTATTTAGAACAATATGTAAATCGGGTAGAAAATGATGCAAGGTTATAATAGATAGTGGCAACACTGATAATTTAGTTTCAGTTGAAATGGTGGATAAGTTGGGGTTAAAAAGGATAGATCACCCTACCCCATATAAGGTTTCATGGTTGCAAAAAGGGCTCCAAGTCTTAGTTGATCAACAATTCCTTGTGAATTTTTGAATAGGCACATATGAAGATGAGGTGTGTGTGCTAGTACAGTGGTGCAATATCATGCCCATGGATGTATGTCACTTAATCTCAAGGAGGTCATGGTAGTTTGATAGGAAGGAAATCCATAATGGAAGGGAAAATACATATAATTTGGAGAAGAATGGAAGAAAACACACTCTTACACCATTGTCAACCAAGGAAGAAGAAGTGGGAAGTGGTCCAAGAACGCTGCTAGTGACAAGCAAGCAATTTTTGAAAGAGGTTAAAGGGGATAAACTATGTTTTGCATTAGTTCCCAAGGAGCTACAAGTAGATGCAACAGAGGACAACAATGACATGCCTTTAGAAGTAAAGGAGTTGCTTGAAGAGTTTGATGAAATTGTGTACAAGGACTTACCAGAAGGACTACCACCTATGAGGAGCATCAGTCATCACATTGATTTGATTATAGGGGAAAGTTGACCCAACAAGGCAGCCTATAGGTTGACACCTGTAGAAAATGAAGAGGTAAACAAGCAAGTACAACAAAAATTGGAAAGAGGAATGATTAGAGAGAGCATTAACCCATGCATAGTATCAACTGTGTTACATCAAAGAAGGATGGTGAATGGAGAATGTGCACGAAATCAAGAGCCATGAACAAAATAAAAATAAGGTATCATTTTCCTTTACCAAGAATGGATGATCTCATGGATTGTTTAGGAAAGGTTAGATATTTTACAAAAATGATTTAAAGAGTGGATATCACCAAATTAGGATAAGAGAGGATGCATTAAGTAGGAGGGTTGCATTGTTGACTGAAATAATAGTTGAATTAGTTGGGTTTTATGCCATTAAAGAGTTGCATAAAGATGATTTGGATTTTAAGGGTGCATGTACAACATGTATAGTTCCTACTAGTATGGATAGAACACCTTGGATGGAATACTTTATACAAGATGGAATGTGGCTCAAAGGACAACAAATACACATACCTCAAGGATCATTGAGGCAGAATTTTATGAGAGGAAAACATTGTGGTGGTTTAGCTAGACATTTTGGAGCTAATAAGATAGTGGAATAGTTGAGTGAAAGATGTTTTTGGCCAATAATGAGGGTAGAAATCAGAAATTTTTTGCAAGGATGTCAAGTTTGTCAATATGTCAAAGGAGGGAGTCAAAATACAGGCTTATATCAGCCATTACCCATACTGGAAAAACCATGGGAAGATGTCAACATGAATTTTGTGCTTGGACTGCCAAGAACACAACGAGATAAGACTCCATTTCAGATTGTTTATGAGCATAGTCCAAAAGGAATTTTAGAACTAAGGTAGCTTGCAAATATTGAGGGATATAAAAGAAGTGTTGAAGGAGAAGATTTTTCCAAGCATATGCTAGATTTACGCCAGCAAGTGGGGGAACAATATAAAGAGAAAATTGATTTTAAGGGGAGAGAAAATAATTTTGAAGTTGAAGATATTTTGGATTCAAGAGTGATTAGGAAGACAAGGGGTAAAGAGTGCAATGAATATTTAGTGAAATGGAAGGGTAGACCGAAGAAGGATGCAACATGGTTGAGCCCAACAAAGCTAGAAACACTTCAGTTAGCACAAGATGATGAAGTTGTTGACTCGCAACAATCAAACTTTAACCTATAGCATCAAAGAGCTTTACACAGTGAGAAGGGGCTCACAAATTTTTTTCTAGCCTGATAGTTTGATGTAGGGGCATCATTTATTTAAATATTTTTTTTATTTACCCAGCTAATGCCATGTGAGGGAAGCAATAGGAGTTTTAAATTTTAAATTTTATTTTTTTTGTTTTAAAGGTAGCAACTACCTCCCGTGAGCTCATTTAATGAGAAATAGTAAGAAAAATGTGAAAGAAGGGACTAGGCAGGAGTTTTTGAAGTCAAAAAGTTGGTTGTTGGAGAAATTAATGCAAAATTTGAATGTTGGAGATGTTTAGGCGGGATTTTTGGAGTTTTTGGGGGGAAGCTTCTAGATTTTGGATAGTTGGGAAGAGAAGAATAGAACAACAGAAGATTAGAGGATAGCACAAAGGAAAAAGGAGGTGTAGAACAACAATATAGAGAAAAGAATAGAAGGGAAAAAAGGGGAATAGTCAGAGAGGCTAGTAGCAAACAACAGGAGGACAAAGAAAGAGAAAGAGGATTAATAGAGGTTACTCTGTTTTGTAGATATTTATGTAAATGCATGTATAAGTGTGTAAAAATTTGATCTTTTAAGTTAATATAATATTTTCCTCTTCATTGTTGTTGCCTCCTTGTGTGTGTTTGTGAGTATCCTTGTTATAAATTGCTATTTTGAAAGTATAGTTCATTCTATGCAAGTTTAAAGTTGTTTACATTGTTGAAATTCGAAACAGTCACTTGTAGCCATTGTTGCAGGTACTTGCAGCCATAATCTGGTTTTTACAGCAAGTTAGTTTGTCTCTACAACTTATTTTATGCCTCTCAAATTTTTTATTTGGCTTGAATCACGTGTCTAAACCTTTGTAGAGGTTGTGTGAGTTGCTTACAACAACACAACCTCTCCTTTTCTTCCTGTTTGCTCAATTTAAGGTGAGTTTTTAGGCGCCTACAAGGGGGTGGGTGCCATCAAAATATCAAAGGATTATGCCTATTTTATGCATATGGATTTTGGTTAGTGGTGATGGTATGTCTGATTTCTTTATCTAAATTGAATAAATTGGTAAATTCAATATCTTACTATGATATTGAATAGAGCCTTGTCTCAAATCTACACATTTTTTTATGGTGATTTGATTTGATATGGCTTAAAAATATTGAGATTATAAATTTCATTTAAAGATTTCATTGGTATTAACAATTATTGGGTGAATATTGATTACTTTAGTACTACTTATTGTAATTTTTCTTGAACATTTCAGAATTGATAAATAGAACGAGATTTAAATTTTTCCATTTAATTTAAGTTTTTTATTTAAAATTCTCTCTCAACCCTAAATATTTTTATCTTTATTTTATAATAATTTAAATCTTTAAAAGAGAATAGTGATAATGCAGATCTATTAGAGAAATGATGCACTAGCGTAAAATTCTTGTTTTGTATATAGAGAGATGTATGTTTCTATTTGATGTTGCATTTCTTGAATATATTTTCTAGAACATTTGAATCACCCAAGCCCCTTATTGAACAAGTTTACATGAACCACTAAGCTATTCATCATGGTCAAGACCTAAAGCCTTAAAGGAACCTTGGAGAAGGAATCCCTAATTTTTAAGAGGGGTGGTGATTTATTATTACTCAACAAGTTGGTTGTGCTAAAACCACCATCAATAGTACCTTTGTTTATTCAATTATTTTTTTGAGCATTCATTTCAAAATTTACATCAACTATTTTCTAAAATCATATTTCCATACTTTAATTAGTCTAAGGTAGATTATGTTTTTTATTTTTGATAAAAAATTACTTTAGAAGATCATAAATTAATTCATTTTATTCTTTTCATCTTGGTGAATCCCTCTACTCTTAAATACTCCCTTTAGGTTTTAAAACTTATATTTTTTCTAGTTTATAGATAGAAAACAAATTTTATTTGTTGATATTCATATTCTTAACTATCTTTGTATTGTCATTTTAGGGTTGTTTATTCCAAAAACTACTTGAAACCCTAATTTACCTTTATGAAGGAATTTTAATATAAACCCTAATATTCAACTATTCATTCCATTGATCATGATATCTTGTATAACATGGATAAAAATAATACTAAGGTGGAATAATATAAACAATAATATCATGGTCATGATTCACATATAGACAAGTAAGATATTTTTCTTATTTGATAATTATTTTTTATACACTTGGAAATGCTACATCTCCTACATCTTTAGCTACTTCTTTGCATAATGTATTAATAAGTTTAGATTTTGATCCATAGATTATTCATGGTATTGGTACTCTTATGGAAATAACTAATTGTGTGTCTTCCATATTAGCTACCCACCCTCCTCTTCTATCAATTCATTATATTATTAGCCTACACTTAACATTTCTATCAAGTGTCCACCAACCATGTTGCCACTTAGTGTGATCCCTAACTTTATAATTTCTAACTCTAGCATGTTATCACTAACTCTACAATTATTGTCCCATTTACCTCTCATCCATCTACTTCTATTTATTATTATGCCTACTAATGTAATTAATTCGATTTAAATGTTATTTAAATACAATTCATCAATCTCATACGAGGGCTACTTTTCCTTATAATTTAGCATCTCCTTATACCATTCCTCCATATTATACACCTCTTACTTTTGAGCTTATTGCATATACTTTAACCACAAAATTTTACACCATAACATGAATTATATTATATTAATAGATATTAAAGCATTTAGTTACAAAGATTTAATGTAGCATGTATAGGTTACATATATCAAGGAAAAGTACAACTAAGATCTTTCCACACACCTTGTAGGAATGTGTTTTACATTGGTTTTATCTTTGGCCCTATAAATTGTATTCACTTCTTTGATAATTTAGCTATAATTTTCTTATGATAGTTATATGTCGACATCAGTTTAAAAAGAACTATTTGAATTGCATAAAATTAGTACCAATCAAGTGGCTACTACCTCTAGTGATCCATGTACAAGGGGGTCCCTCAATGACTTCTACCTACTTACAATTTATATGGTCATGGTCAATTTTCTCTATCCTACATATATGCACTTTTCAATAAGCATTTTGAGGACGAGCAAATAAGTATAACACATTATTGTTAGCCATGCATATGAATACCATTATGGAATCTATAAATAACTTGTGTCATCCAAATGGCTCACATTAGATTCATGCAGGCATGGTTGACTCTCCACAACATGTTAATTCACTCAAATGGTTTACCCTAAAGTAGATAACAACATGGATGACTTTATACAACATCACCATGAAAAATCTATCACTCCACAATGCATGCAAGAATTAGCACTACTTTGTATGCTACTATGTAAACCTCAACAACCCTTCATTCTCATGACAAATAACTTATGTTTTCTTCTATAAAACTTGGCATCACCATGTGCTATCACACATGATCATCCTACATCATCATGGATAATGTCACAAGTCATTATTCTATCTTACACTATTGCACATAATTTAGTAAAGCTTTACATAAACCTAGAGCATTATGAAAAGGTTCATTATATGTGGTGAACCATCAACCATCATAAATTTTGATTTTTTGTAACAACTCCTCATATATATGTTTATATGTATATGCATGTATATGTATATGTATGTATGTAAATATCTGTGTGTGTATGTTTTTATATGTACATATCGATACATGTATGTATATGTATATATCTATATGTGTGTATATATGTATATATACATCTATATATGTATATACACATATACACATATATACATACATACATATACATATATATGTATATATACACATACATATACATGCATACATACATACATACATACATACATACATACATACATATATATATATGTATATATACACATACATATACATGCATACATACATACATACATACATACATACATACATACATGCATACATCTATATATATATATGTGTGTGTGTGTGTGTGTGTGTGTGTGTGTGTGTGTGTGTGTGTGTGTGTATGTGTACGTGTACATGTATATCTCTATGTGTGTATGTAATGTTTGTCATTGAACCTTGAGAAAAGGGATAATCAATAAGTGGGAGGTAGTTATCACCACACCTTGAGAATCTAGTATCAAATCTATTGCAATCTAGGAAAATTATATATGATGTTCTATCCCCTTCTAATAATAAGGATTTGTATTATTGGCCTTGTTTAGTTTGTATACATATGTGTGCTTTACCCTATTCTTTCATTAAATAAAGTATCTTTACTTGCTAACCTCTCAAAATTTTGAATATGAAATAATTGTTCAAATTCTTATTTTCAAGATTATATTACATGTTATACAATTTGAAATTAGGTTTCAGTGATCTCCATCACTTAGATAATTTATAGATTTTCCTTTATGTATCCCTAGGCTCGACATGGATCATTAGTATTAAAGTTTGGGAGTCAACTACATTGCCTATTATTAATATCCATACAAAAGGAAAGAATTAGCATTAGAAAGATGACCATATCTTGATTGGTATAGTCATGGGTGAGATGAGTAAGAATGTGTAGAACCTCAAGTGAAAGAACCTGTTTTAGTATCTCTAGATGAGAACAAACATCTATTCATGGAGGCCCAACATTTCCAATGCTAGAATTAATAGTTGCAAGATGCTCCCCATTCAAAGGAGAAATTAATTTAGTCTTATTATGGAGTGACTATCAAGTATCATGGCATGAAGAACTCATTTCATCAATCCTATCCTAGAAGGTTATTCTAAAAGCTAAGAATAGATATAATCAAATCATCTAAAAGCTACAACAAGAATGCTCCATTAAAAAAAAAGAAATCACATGAAAAGTAATTAAAGAAGAATTAAACTTATACAAATGATGACATTATTAATATATAAATAAGATTAAACAATTTCTCTAAAATAAACACAAAACAAAATTAAATTTGACATTTATTACGTGGATAGACGTAACTCTGCAATGACAACATGACATATAGGTGGTCAGTAAATCCATGAAAGAAAAACAAAAAACTATTTTTTATTTTCATTTGCAATGATTTTTTATTAACTTCTTCAATTATCTAAAAAGTGCACATGATTTTTTATTGATTTTTCCAATTATTTAAAAAGTGGTCAGTATCACAAAATTCTATTTTCATTGTTTTTTCCAATGATTTTTTCCATCTAACCGCAAGACCCATGCATCGTACCTGTTCTGAAGAAAAACTCCATGCTTTTTTGAATCAAATCTTTGGGAGACCAGTTATTTGAATTCGAGTTCACTTGCCTCGCTTGTTCTCTTCAAGGAAGAATTTATTCAACATTTAGAATGCCATGATGGAGCAGAGTAAAATCTAGTGCGGAAAGTAGCAGAATTTATTCAACATTTAGCCCTGGTTTTTCAAGAATTTAGAATTTCGTGAAAGGAGGAAGAGTAAATTGTAGAGTTCTATAGAACAAGTTTGTCTACTACATATAATTGCATTTCAGGTATTATTTTCTTGAAGATTTAAGGCATTTTGTTCAAATCAGATCTGTGCTAAATTATTATGTACATGTAATGTATCACTAAAGCAGCAAAGGGATATGTTATATTTTGATAACAATCAATTTTATTGTACTTTTCAAAAATTCTTGGGAAATTTTTATTCTAACCCTATACTATGCTTTTTCATTATGTTTCAGACAGAGTTTGTTCAACATTTAACAGTACTTTTTAAAGAACTTAGAATGTCGCGAGTTCATGATGAAGCAGCAGAGTAAAATTTAGTTTAAAATCTGCTCTGAACGCAACAGAATTTATTCAACATTTAGCCCTGGTTTTCAAGAATTTAGAGTTCTGCAGAATACATTCATCTACTACACATAACTGCATTTGAGGTATTATTTTCTTGGAGATTCAAGCCATTTTGATCGAAGTAGTCGGTATATGAATTGTTTGTTGGATGACAAAGGCATTTGTGATATTTGAAATTTTGATATCAATTTTCTTGTAAATTTAAAAATTCTCAAAAGAAATTCTTATTCTAACCCTGTCCTCAGTTTTCTTGACATTCCAAATCTTCTCTAAAGGAAAACTGCTTTGAACTTTGAATAATAACGTCCTTATTTCTTCAAATCAAATATCATCTGCGAGGTTGGTTGTTCAAACCTAGGCTCCCATTTCTGGGCAGAATTTATTTAACATTTAGCCCAAATTTTGCAAGAATTTAGAATGGAATGACCAAGGAGCAGAGTATAATTTTGATTTTAAAATCTAGCCTGGAACGGACCATAATTTATTAAACTTTTAGCCATAGTTTTTCATGACAAAGGAGCAGAATAGAATTTAAAGTTCTACAGAATAAGTTAGTTTGATACATATAATTGCATTTCAAGTACTATTTTCTTAGAGATTCTAGCCACTTAGTTCAAATTATATTTGTGCTTAAGCATTCTGTATATGTAATATGTTTATTCGGTGGCAAAGGTATTTGTTATATTTGAAACTTTGAATGAATTTTACTGAAATTTTCAAATATTCTAACAAGAAATTCTTATTCTAGCCCTATACCCTATTTTTTTCCTCGACATTTCAATTCCTCTTTATAGGTAGCTGATTCTGAAGAATAACAACCTCGTTTCTTCAAATTTAATACATTCTCAAATTTGTTTGTTCAAACCCAGACTCCCGTCTGTCCTGCTTGCCCTTTTCCAAGAATTTAGAATGCTATGGGTCCTTGATGAAATAACAGGCAAATTTTAGAGTTCAAAATCTAGTCTGGAACATAGTAGGATTTATTCTAACATTTCCCCCTACTTTTCCAAGAATTGAGAATGCCATGAGTCCATGAATTTATTCAACATTTAGTCTTGGATTTTCAAGAATATAGAATTCCCTGACAGAGGAGCAGAGTACAATTTAGAGTTATGCAGAATATGTTCATCAGCTACATAAAATTGCATTTTAAGTATTATTTAATTTTATATAGAATTCCATTGATAGAGGAGCAGAGTACAATTTAGTTAGGCAGAATATGTTCATCAACTACATATATTGAATTTTAAGTACTATTTTCCTGGAGATTCCAGGCATTTTGTTCAAAACAGAATTATACTTAAGTAGTCTAAGTAGTCTGACTGTGTATTTGTAATGCATTTGTTGGGTGCAAAGTTATTTGTTCTATTTGAAATTTTGGTATCAATTTTATTATAATTTTCAAAAATTCTTGGAGGAAGAGTTAATAACTTAATTTTAAACATATGTACTTTATTTTTCCTTGACATTTCAAATTCTTTTCTTATTTTCTTGGAGATTCCAAGCATTTTGTTCAAACCAGATATGTGCTTAACTGTATATGTAATGTGTCTATTGGGTGGCCAAGGCGTTTGTTATATTCGAAATTTTGATATGAATTTTATTGTAATTTTCAAAATTTCTCACAGGAAATTCTTATTCTAAACCTATACTCTGCTTTTCCTTAATGTTTTGAATCCTCTTTAAAGGCAAACTAGTTCTGAAGAATATCGTCCCTGATCCTTCAAATCAAATATCTTTTGGAAGGTAGGGACAACCCGAGTTCTCAATTGTCTTGCTTGTTCTCTTGCAAGCAGAATTTATTCAACGTTTAACCCTACTTTTTCAAGAATTTAGAATGTCAGGGTGAAAGAGTAGAGTAAAATTTAGGGGTCAAAATGATTCTAGAACACAAGAGAGTTTACTCACATTTAACCCTGGCTTTTCAAATATATAGAATGTGATGACAAAAGAGCAGAGTTGAATTTAGAGTTCTGTAGAATATGTTCTATCCGCTACATATCTTTTAGCAGGCTGAGAAAGAGATTGTATTGCAGAAGACAACTGCTTCAAGCAAGGCGCGGTTCTTTTGAAAGAAAAAATAAATTAAAAATGGAAGAAAAGTTCTCTAGGACTAATTCTATTTCTCCTTCACCACCACCCTCATCAACAAATCCTCCACCATCATTTCAAAATTTTCCTTCTCTCACATCACCATCATCATCAAACTCTCCTCCATCATCACCACCATCATCTCATTATTCTCCCCTTACATCATCTTCATGTGATCAATCCCCACAAATAACTTCAGAGGTGAAAAGTGATCCCTCTCCATCTGCCTCCATGACCGGCACTCATTCACAACTTGATACGCAAAAAGTTGTAGAGATGTGGGAAAGCTTTACACAGGAGGGTATAGAACGTATGTATTATTCTCCCCCTACATCACCTTCATGTGATCAATCCCCACAAATAACTTCAGAGGTGGAAAGTGATCCCTCTCCATCTGCCTCCATGACCGGCACTCATTCACAACTTGAAACGCAAAAAGTTGTAGAGATGTGGGAAAGCTTTATACAAAAGGGTATAGAACATGATTTCACACAGGATTTAGCTCATTTTGATGTACCTCACAGCCAGATTTTTGATGCCAACAGCAGGCATTTTTATGAGAGATGTTTGGAGTTGCTAGAACAGATTCCCCTACCTCCAACACCTATTCCACTTTCACTCATGGAGCAGATCCAAAGCCTTCCCAGAGCCTTGGAAACTGCTAGAGAATTCCGGTCGTTGATTATGGAAAATGTTCGAAGGTCACTGCCAATAGATGCAGCTACTCCCTCTCAAATGTCAACAGGCGTAGAAGAACTTTATAACTTATATTCAAAGGAGAACAACACTATTGAGAATCTATTAGATCCCAACAGACTGGACATCTTCCGTCGGATGGTGGCGGACTTTTCAGAGTACCTGGCAAAGGCTAAAAGTGACTTAGCCACCTCTTCGTCAGCCCCTAATTAAGCCATATCCTTGCTACTCCAAACAATAGGAGAAATAACGAGACCACTAAAATGATACAGCAAAATATCGTATAGATGTAATTGAGGGAAAACAGGTAGTATTGAAAATTTTCATTATTATTATTGTATTGAAAGGAGAGACTTTTTAGCTACTAAATTGGTTTGGAACATCTATTGAAATGGATCGTTGCGTATCTGAATAATTATTTACTTTTATTTACAAATAATTATGTTTTTAATATGGTTCATAAAAAATCACTACATAAATAAGTTTAGGTATTCAGAAGTATAGAATTATTTTAGATTAATTAGTTAGAATAGATTATTAAAATAAATATGCAGAAATTAAATAAGAAAATTAGGTGTGTTTAGTTTTAGAAATGTTGATATAAGTATGTTGATGATGTCATGTTGAATTTATTCATCACTATTTACAAATTAATGTCCTCAATCTAATGAGTGTCATATAAGTATGTTGATGATGCCATGTTGAATTTATTCATCACTATTTACAAATTAATGTCCTCAATCTAATGAGTGTGATAGACATCGAACAATCTTATAAATCCTAATAGTTTAATCACAGGCTCCTTGAGTTTGATTCTTATCGCTATAAATTTGATTTGATGTGTAGAATTGAACTATGGTGTATATAAATGATTTAACAAAATGTGTTTTAGTAAATCTACTTGCCTTTGCCTTCCTAAAAATTGAATCTATCAAGGTGGTGTCTAGGGACACTATTTAGGAATTTGTTGACTTGATAGGAAATTGGGCTCTCCTAGTTCAAACCCCTTTTGTAGGTTGAATTAATATAAATGAGAAATATTGAAGATATAACAAAAAAAATCATAAATTTTCTTATGTTGCCTCATATTAGCTAGTAGAAGGGACTAAGAAATCCATTATTTTTATTTAAAATTTTAAAATTTGAATTTTTTTCTTTTCCTACCTTAGGATTGAACTAGATCAATTTTAAGCCCACTCAAAAATGAACCTTGGGGAAAAAATAACAAGTTTGAGGTAGAGAATTAATGTACGGAAATAGGTGTAAATGATGTTGCACTAGGGGAGAGGGGCCAATAGTCGTGGGGGCTAACTTTGTCAACATGTAGCCATTGACTGAAATATTGTAGAACCTTTGTTTTCTTTTTTAAAATGTGGATTGGCCTCTTATCTATCTATAACTAAGGTTTGGAGGTGTGACTCATCATGCAACTCGCCGCATTAGCACATCTATTGAGAAGTGTCTAAAATTTGACTTTTTAAAGATTTGGCCAAAACTTAATCATGGGAACCCTAGTAGTTGAACAAAAACATACTATTTTTTGCTTGTAAAATATCATATTTTTATTTAAAATAAAATTAATATGCAACCTAAATAGACCAAATACCTATTGGTAACCTTAAATCTTTGATATCTCTAGCTTTTATATTCAACACATATGAAGCAATAGTTGAACACAAAAAAATTATTTTTTGTTATAAAAACAACACATAATTATTTAAAATACAACTTATATTAAACAAAACTGGACCAATAGTTGAACACTAATTTTTTTTTTAAATCCTTCACATTTAATGGAAAAATACATGGTATTTATTGTGCTCACCTTTTATATTTGTGATAGGACAAAATTTTAATATAAAATACTCCAATGCTTGTACATTGCTACCCCAATAGTTGTACATATAAGAACAATATTTTATCACTATGATAACAATACTTGTTTAAATGAGTGTCTTATTTTATTAAATCAACATTTTACTCTTTAAATGACACACTTATAGTGGATAGTTGTGATATTTTATTTGAGGCAAAAAAATACTTATTTCACTTCATCATGAATGTATTTATGTTTTTTATATATAACATTCAGAGGTTCTCATGTGTTCAAGTATGGGTCCACTTTTGATCAACATTTGGTTATTTTTTAATTACATTTGGACTATTTATTTACAATATATAGTATAAATATGTGGTAAGACTAGGTATTATAATCACAATTGACTGTACGACTAGTGGACCTCACACGACTATTGACCTCTCTCCCCTAATGATTAGTAGATAGTGAATGTCTAAGAATGCGTAAATGAGGGTAAGTAAAGGTGGATAGAGATCCATCCATAAGCTAAACCAAGAAAAAGAGTCATTTTTAATATTTCATTGTATTTAAGACATTTCATTAATAGACATGCATTCCAACAATTTTTTTAGTGGTGAATCTTTGCCAATTGGTGAATAGTTCATATCGGCCAAGTCAAAATTGGCGAATATATTACAACCAACAGGGTGGCCAAATCACTCAGATTTTATGAATTATCGATCCAATGCATCTCAACTCACCATCAATTTATTTTATGAGGCATATTTAATTAATAGTCTTTTTCATAACAAACTATGTGTTTCAACCAGACCAATTAATATGTTCACTTAGAATCTTGGAAGCATGTATTATATCACCCACATATTTTCCAATACTATTAAAATGGCATTGTGTATCAGGACACATTTGACCAATATCATGAAATGTTCAGTATGTGTGAGGAACCATTTTGCCAATAAAATTTACAAATAATTGCGTATGAGGACCCATTTTTCCAATAGTGTTAAAAAAATATGTTTGAGGACACATTTCACCAATTACATTAAAAAATAATTGTGTATGAGGAACCATTTTTCCAATACTATAATAACTCCATACTAATTGTAGGACCGTAATTTCCTTGAAAATCACAATGTATGTGTTCTATCAAGGTTTGATTCACCCAACATTTAAATGTACCATTATTTAATCATGCGGGATTCATCAAATATTTACTATACCATTTAAAAATCCCACAAAATTCAACATGTAGATTATAAATCTTTTCTTAAATGAATAGAAGAACCTATATATCTTGAAGAATCACTAGGATTTTCTTGGTTAAAGATGATCTTAGCTATCTCAAGGCTCCGGAATGTCAGGCCTTGACTTGCACAAACTAGGTTTACTCAAGGTTTGTTGTACAAAATTTGTTTGTAATCACAAGGGGTGTATGGTTTTGAAGCTTAATGATAGTTGTACCAAGTAGAGTAACATAAAGATGAAACAGATTCAACATGTAATACTCCACAATTTGATGAATCTAAATTATTTGTGGGAAATATTTCATGAATCCAAACCATTTAGAAGAAATACTAAAAATTAAATTAAAGAAAAGCATGTAAAGATCCTAAAATTTAAGGTCTCCTAGTTATTATCAACGTATACACCAAGAAATGAACTAAATCAAAGAAAAAACCATTCTAAACTTCACCAGATTGCTTCACAGCTATGCATAGAATGATGCAAGAAGTTTAGAGTGTATGATGGAAAAATAGATAACAAAGAAAGCACTAGATCCAATCCACATTCAACATCAAACCTCAATTGTGTCTAAGAGCTAGAATATAATTCATGCATGAAATGAAACAAAGTCATCTTGAGTATGGAATCTTGATATGGTTGTTGCCCTCAGATTTTGATTGAATAACCTTCATATTGCCTTGATCTTGATCTTGATATGATATCCAATGTGTATCTTGATATGATAGATGAATGTATTCTTGAGGTCTTGATAGAAAATGGTAGAGATGTGATAGATAAGAGTGCTAGAATGAAAATGGCAGCATGTAGGTGAGATAATGAGATGTGTTATTTAAATGGCTTAGATGAGGGATATATTTATATGATGTGCTTGAAAAAAATCAAGGGTGGAGATTAAATTAGAAATTAATTTAACCAAGGGTGGAGGACTAATGAGAGAGAAAAGACATGGATCAAGGAGCTAAAATTAAATAAAAGTATTTAATTTTAGTAGCCAATGTTGAGGAAATAAAAAATAATATTTATTTTATTTATTTAAGAAGAAAGGTAGGAAAATTAAATAAAATAAATATGAGAGAGGAGTGTTAGGTAATTAAATAATTGCGAAAATTATTTAACCATGAAAGGAAAATGGATATTGAAAGGGAAAATAATTAAATAAAAATTATTTAATTATTTAGAGGAAAATTAGCTTAATTAAATAATAAAATTATTTAATTAATAGGAAATAGAAGAAATATGCAAGTATGGATCTATATGAAAATGCATGGATAATTTTAGGTGTCTAGATTTTTCCCCTCTTTGATATAATGTCATAAGCAAGTGGTATTGTATCAAAGAAAATGAAAGATGCCCCAGATGATGAAGGAGAGCTATGGATGCCCCCTCGGGAGATGCCCAAAAAGATCAATATTGGGTCAAGCTCATGAAAGAAATGATATGAAAAAATAAAAAATATGAATGATCTTGGTGGATGCAAAGAAGAAAGGAATGCAACACATTGATTAGATACGAGAAAATCATATAAGTGGCTTATGAATTGGTTTCAATAATGAGGAAAGGATATGGAAGGATGGCTATGGAAACAAAGGGAATGGAAAGGCTATGAAGTGATCATTTGTTTCATCATAGAGTGGAATGAATCCCTCTTTGTTATTGGTTATTCTTTATGTAATCATCATCGGGTAGACTAACTCGACACACACACACAAGAAAGACACATGCCCCACTCCTCACTCTCCTTTGTACACAACAAGGTGTAGAGATCCTCAAGCCTCCTCAAAATGTGAAAAGGAAAGAAAAGATATAAAAAGGTAAGGGCACGGGTGCAAAAAGATGGGGGGCCAAAATGTGGCCAAATTTTTTAAAAAGTTATGATAGGCTATAATGCGAGCACGTTATTAAGCACTCACATTATTGCTTGGTGTGCCAAGTCTAAGGATCAGCCACACCAAGCCTATTATGCGCTCACGTTATAAAGCGAGCACGAAATAACACGCTTGCGTTATGAGCTATTAAAACAAAAAAAAAAAGGAAATTGAATTCATTTGTGTTGTGAATATTTTTTTTGCTACTTGCTGCCAAAAGCCCTTCTCTTGCATGCTCACGTGATGGGAGGAGACAATCTTACAATTTTTTCATCAATTTATTGCTATTTCATCACTAGGATGTTGCCATGTCGATGAGGAGGTTGAAGAGGTAAGGATTGTTTGTTTTTTGTTGTGAATTTGTTAGTTTTAGGTTGTTTTTTATATTCATTTGTTGAATTTGTAGGAAATGATAATGATCTTGGAAACCCTCTTCAAAAACACTAACTCATTTGACTACAAAATCTGACAAAAATTTCTGACGAAAGATGGATAATTAGATGTATTGTCAGGTACTAGTGATATTTAATGTGTAATTTTCATTTTTTTTAATTTTATCCCCGACGTTTGTCAAAATTTCAACAAACCTATTTTTTCGTCGAAATTGTGACAAAGAGTTTTCGTCAAAATTTCAATGAACATGTCAAGTTAAAATTGAGGCCAACATAAATAAAAAGTGAGCTCAATTATTGATTGCAACATCATTTTTCTATACTTATGAATTTGCTATACTTACGATAGTTTGTGGAGAATTAAGGACAATTTTCTTGGGAAAAATCAGAAAAAAATTAGGAAGCTCTTGCCAAGTTGAGGGTAGTCATTATCCTTTCCCAGAATTCATTTGTGAAGTCAGATTTGTACTTCCAGGTTTGAAAATCATATTTTAAAGCAACATCTCATCAAATTTCATTTTTAGACTTGTGCATTTTCAGAGTTGCATTTTCATATTTTGTTGTGCAAGTTCAATATTCTGATTTTAGGAGTCTAATGGTTGGAAATCATAGTAAAATCAGAATTTAATAAGTTTTGGAATTAGCATTTTAAAGTGTTTTTTGGGGTCATTAACTTCATACTATCTCCTCTTTTGCAGGGGTGGTTGCATGCCAAATTTTTTTGGTGTAAAATATCAAAATTATTAGATTTTGTTACCTGTCCATGAATAAAAATTATTGGAGTGTGAGTTTGATATTTTTTGAAGATCTAAATATTCAAGCTTGGTAAAGAAAAATCATGTCAAATAATATTAGTCTAGAACAAAATGAAGACACTTGATAGATTGTGGGCTAGATTGAAAATAAAGGGTAATAGGAAATGTTATTGTCCTTGCAATAATTGCAAGGGCTTAAAGATGAGACGAATTTTAATCACAATAGCTGAGAAACATTGTAGGTAGTATGGTCACATTGAAGGGGGGTGTGATTATCATCCATTGGTAAGTTGTTCATTATATGTGTTTATATTGATTGAATTTGTAAATGTTTATATTGTTTTAACATTATATATATATATATATAATTACTTGATCATGATCATGGTTTATTTGTGTCTATCATTATTATAAAGGTGGGGCACCCTAGGGCAGATGATATGATTATCACGGCCCAGAGAATGTGGTTTTGCAAGTGGACGAACATTGAGTTGTGAATATCGAAGATGAAATTAATGATCCTATGGAAGAAGATGATCATGTGCCAGAAAACACAGTTGAAGATGATGGTACAAATACATTGATCCATGACACATTTAATGGTAGAGCTGATCATGATGATCGAGAGGACTTTGATGATGTTCATGATTTACCTGTACTTGAGAAGGCATATGAGCCCCTTTATGAAGGCTCCCAAACAACTCTTCTCTCTATTGTATTGTTTTTGTTGAACTTGAAGGTTATGAATGGTTTATCAAACATAGCAATCTCATGGATGTTAAGGTATGTCATATATGTCATCTTTTTTCATCTATTTTAATTGTTGTTAGTTCATCACTTGTAAATAAAGCATGAAATATGTACCATTAATATTCTTTATATTAACAAATTATTTTTTGTTGTAGATTGATTTGTAGTACCCCTCCATTTATGCTTATGCTTTCTGCTGTTATGTTTTCACACTGTTACACTATGATACCTTGTTTGGATATTTTGATTACTGGTTTTGAGTAATAGTGGATTTATTCTGCGACATGATGGTACATTGTATGGTGATTATTGATTTTAGACATGCTTTGATATAGCATAGATGTTTATTTTTAGTTGATTATTGCTATGTACATGTTTTGATGGACTAATAGTTATTTATTTCGTCAGTCTGATTTGTCGTGTATTGGTGTGGAGAACAGAATTGCATCACTCGCTTGCGAGTGCCCTGTGATATCTGTGATTTTCTCTGCACGGTGTACCTGTACAATGATTTATAAATATATGCACGTTATTTGCTTGGTTGCAGGAATTGCAGGTACATGACACCGACTCCACCTGGGTACTCAAGTCTGAGCGTGTCAAGACTCAACGGATATGTTGATCGGGAGATAGTAGTTTGGTTTACCCTAGTTTAGTCTATAACCCGGTCATTGTACATTGTCATTTTCAGTCTGAGTCTAGGTTGTCTTGTATTTTCTGTTTGGATAAATTGTTGGAAAGGTAAATTTGGTTAAATTTTAATGTTAGTTTATTGTGCTTTAATTATTGTTATTTAAATTAATTTTTAAATGTTGGAGAAATTAGTTGTATGTTATTTAATTTATTAATTAGCTTATTTGGTTTAATGGTTTGATCTTAAAAGATTAAACTCATTTGATTAAATAAATAAATTAATTAATTAAATTAAATTATTAAGTGTGTGAAAAGATTTAATATTTGAAAACTAAATATATTGTGGAAATTGTATATTAAATTAAATTAAAATTTATTTGCATGCTTTTTGGAAATTGGCAAGATTGTCGAGAAGTGGTGGAGAAGATATTTTGCAACCACTTCTCGACATGTGTGCCAGTGTAATTATTATGTTTGTTGAGGAAATTTGTTACGGAGGTAATATTGGATCTAGGAAATCACAGAGGTTATCCTGTCATTCACAGGAAATTATTTGGGGCTATGTAAATTTTTTTTTTTGGTATATGCTTTTTGATACTCTGTTGCAAATTTGTTTTGGAATTGGAAGATCTTTGGCTTTTAGTTGTTTTTGGAATTGGTTCTCGGGAAGGAATTGGTAGCTACAGGCAACAGAGGCTATAGAGGGTTTCTTCACCAGATAGCAAAGGAAATCAGGTATTTTTTTTTAGTAAATGTTTTATTTCTTTCTGTGAATAAATTTCATTAGTTTCTGGAAGAGATTGCTTGTGAAAAGAAACAAGTTCAATTTTAAATTCCTGTATTTCCCGTAAAAGAAATCGTTCTCTGTAACATGTTATTGAGAAATTTGATGGTTCAAAAAACCTCTGTAGTATATTTCTATAGAATGTATCTGAATGTTTATGAAGGAAATTTAATTGTTTTGAAGAGAATTGTAAACCTTTGGGGTATATTGGATTTGAATTAAAAAATAATACTATGCGTGAATTTTGTGAAACCCTGAGGAAATTTGATTATTTCCCCAATTTCCCCAGTAGGAGTTTATTATTATTTTCTTTTGTGTTAAACAAAACCCTATTAAGTATATATATATATATTATAAATTGGACTGTGAAATGGACTTATATTGTCCATATTAAATGGGTTAAATTCGCCATATAGGCAAAATTTATTAATATGTATTTCTTTTTGAAATTTGATAAAACATGTATGTTTGACGCCGTACGGCGATTATAAAAAAAAAAATTGCAGTTTGTGGGGAGGGCCGAAACCCTCCCCATTCCCTCATGGAGGAGGCGCAGCCTCCATGGCTGTGCACAGCAGCCATAGGCTACTTGGCGTAGCCCTGGAATGGGCCGCGCCCACTCCAATGGAGCCGTGGCTGGGCTGCGGGCTCCACGGCTTGGCTGCGGGTCCATATAAATTTTAATACTTTTTTTAATGAAATATATAATTCACGATTTGAATTAATATGTATTATTAATAAGATTTGTAATTAATATAATGATTTGTTTATAATATATTTTATAATTATATATATATAAATATATATATATATATATATATATATATGATTATATATATATATTTAAATAAACATTTAATTATATTATTATGAATTGCATACATTTAAATGTATTAAAAGATATTAAATAGCATATGAGACTTATGATTAGTTATTTTTTTAATGAAATGAATTATGTAGGGAAAATATAATTTCATTATTAAACATAATTGGGAAATTGTGTTAAATGTAGGTTTGATTATCATATTTTATGAAAAATAAAGATTATGAATTAATTGATTGATCAATTTCATATTTCTTATATTCCAAATTATTGACTAAATGGATTTAGTATATCCAAATAGTAGATATTTATTTGCCTTTTAATTGTGTATCTTTTTGGGAAAAATGGGAAAGTTGTAGTACTATAAGTCTTTCAGAATGAATTGTGTAGAAAGGGTGTATAATTGTTCAAATGTACTTCTTGAGTTAACTAGGGTTGTGCATGTGTTAAATATGGTATTTAGATTCCATTGTGGGTCAATTGTTAATATGTGATAACTTTATGCACTTTGTAAACCCTAGTTAGAAAAACTTAGAAATCCTTGTTATGTTTAGGGAAGTGGCTATTTGTAAGGGCCGACACACAAAGTGGTGTCAGGGTAACTTACAAATAGTTAGTAAGTCAGTGATAATTAAATGACACAATAGTTAGATTAAAATTCTTAACAAGATGCTTATGCCTCGATCATGACTCTTGAGCTACTTCAGTCTTGAGAATAAGATGAGAAGGCCTGGAATGGAAAATCGATGTCTTGTTTCTTCAAGAGACATTCGATTCCGCAATGATTTGCATTGGGGCCGGGTTTCGTAAGAGGTTACAAGGGTAACCCATGTTGGGGGCTGGAACCTAGGAAGAAACACCAGGGTAACCTTTGCAACATTGTGATGACACTCCACCTAAAGTAACAGTTAACCTTGTGTTTGTGATATAATCAATTGTCAAATTCTGGAAGCAATGTAGCCATTAGATTGTTATGTACTAGTGTCTAGGGTTAGTAGATTAGGTCTAGGTACAACCTTATTACTATCTCCTAGCATGGGGGGTGGACCTACATGTACCACATGGTTGGGTGGAACACCTTACTCCATTGGGTCCCCAGTTTGTGATCATAGCATCGAGAGCTTCATGATGGAGAGCTCGCATTTGGAACTTATGAATACTGCTTCATTGTAATTTTGTAAATTTGTATTGTAAAACATCCCTCAAATGTTGTGAGGTGAACTTTTGTAATTGTAATCATTATTGAACTACCTCATCAAATGGATGAGTAATGTATATTATATCAAATGCAATGTAAGGAAATGTAATTGTACTTTATGATATCTTGAATGAAATTCAATGTTATGCAATGTTTATCTTTAATGTTTATGTTATTAATTAATATGTGTAATGCTAAATACTTAAGTCACTTATGGAAACTCAAAGTAGTGTAACGCCATGTAACTTAATGAATGTATGCAACTAATTAACTTAATATTAATACTTTTAAAAAAATTATTACACTTTTATACACAATTGCAACATTCTTAGGTTATTAAGACGGGGCATTACAGATTGGTATCAGAGCGAAGGTTACAAACACTAGACGCTCTGGGTAATCACGAGCCCATTAGGCTGACCTAGTACGTAGTGTAGCAACTGTTAGCCTTGGTTGAATAGTATCTAAGACTCATTGTTGTTATGTGTAGGAACATGCCTAGGTGAGGAGGAAGAGGTCATGGTAGAGGTCGAGGTGGAGGCTGAGGGCCAATCCCTCAGGTTACTCCCCCTCCTAGCCCTCATCACAGTGATCAGGCAGAACAGTTGGGTCAGAGAAATGAGGAACAGAATCCCGAACAGTCAGCAGTAGAGGGTTCTTAGATACGTCCACTATTAGAGGAGGTCCTAGCTCATCTTGGACCTAGACAGGTAGATGAGTAGGAGGTTGTCAGAGAGAGATAGATCTCCTAGGAGAGTAGAGGACACAACACATCAGGATGCTATTACGGTAGGTCATATGAGGGATTTACTGAGGGCACACCCTCCTACCTTTGATGGTACAGGAGGTGGCTTAGAGGCTGAGACCTAGCTACTAGATTTGGGTAGATGCTTCACCATGCACCCTTACGGTAGTAATACTCGTGCCAAATGCGCTATTATGCACTTGAGAGGATTCGCCTCTACTTGGTGGCGTCTAGAGGAGCAGAAGCTCCATTTGGATATTGGTTCCGTGTCTTGGGAGATGTTTCTCAAGAGGTTTAGAGCACGGTTCCTATCGGAACACTGGAGGCAGCGTAGGGCTGACGAGTTCCATGATCTACGTCAGTTGGCTCTTTCTATAGAGCAATATGAATGTAGGTTCTATGAACTCAAGCAGTATGCTGGTATTGGCAATGATGAGTCTATGCTAGTACAACACTTTATCAGGGGTTTAAACGCCCGCATCAGTGGTGGTGTATGAGTCTTTGAGCCAAAGACTATGGAAGTAGTGGTGGAGAAGGCTTGTATTGTAGAGGAGAATCTTGTTATGGCTTTAGGTGGGAACACAGGAGTGCAGATTGGCAGTGCTCCTGCAGTAGGTTTTAGTCCACAGGGTGGACAGGCACAAATAGGTGGTTCCTCTAGGAACCAACAGACACCCATAAAGGGTGGGCAACAACAACAACAACAAACACCTCAAAAGAACAATAACCTCAACCACAACAAAATAGTCCTAAAACAGGAAAGGGTCGTAACTGGTGGCACAACAAGCGCAATAGGCAGGATCAGCCTACACAGAGTGCTCAGTCTACTGTCAGTAGGGGTAGTTTCCAGCAATCCAATGCACCTTCGGGTGGCAGAGGATTCGGTAGAGGCACATGTACAGGTTGTTACTCATGTGGGCAGTAGGGTCACATAGCTAGGCAGTGTCCAATGAGAGGTTCTACTGGTTTTGGGCCTCGACCTACTGTTTTAGAGCCTACAGTGGGTGATGTAGGACGATCACATACAGTATATGCAACAGTTAATGACCGCTAAGCCGATCACCAGAATACAATGGTCGAGTCTTCAGGTAAGTTACATGGTGTTAGTGTTTCCATTATTTTTTATTCCGGAGCCACTGACTCCTTTATTTCACCGACCATCGTAGACCATTGTGGTCTTGTGGCGGTAAAGCAAGGTGGTAAGTGGCAAGTTGAGTTTGCCTCAGGGGTGAAAGTAGCAGTATAAAACTTAGTACATAATTGTGAACTTAAAATTGGTACGTTAACTACTTTAGTAGATTTATATGTTACATCCTTAGGATCGTATGACATAGTTTTAGGTATGGATTGGTTAGCATCTTATCATGCTGTGATTGACTATCGACTTAAGATAGTTAGTTTCATTAATGATTTAGGTGCAAAAGTGGAAATTGTAGGTATTCAAAGATCTATCTCTTTGTGGATGATATCTGCTATGCAATTAAAGAGATGTCTTCATCAGGAATGTCAACTGTTTGCAACAATAGTTACTGATTTAGAAGAAGGTGAGAGTCGAGCGGTATCTCTTGATGATCATCCTATTCTTAGGGAATTTGTGGATGTGTTTCCAAATGATATTCCTGGAATGCCACCAAAGAGGGATATAGATTTTAGAGTTGACCTAGTTCCTGGAGCTGAGCCTATATCTAGAGCTCCTTACAGAATGATGACTCAGGAGTTAGAGGAACTTCGTATCTAGTTAGAGGAACTTTTAGAAAAGGGTTTCATTCATCCTAGTGTTTCCCCTTGGGGAGCACCTGTTATCTTCGTAAAGAAGAAGGACGGATCTCTTAGGCTGTGCATTGTCTATTGTCAATTGGATAAGGTTACGATTAAGAATCGTTATCCTTTGCCTAGAATCGATGATCTTTTTGATCAAATTAAGGGAGCTAATGTGTTCTCTAAAATCAATTTGAAATCTGGTTACCATCAATTGCGTATAGCTGAAGCAGACATTCATAAAACTGCTTTTCGAACTCTTTATGGGCACTACGAATTCATAGTAGTACCATTTGGGTTAATGAACGTACCATCAGTATTTATGAGTTTAATGAATGGTGTTTTTTGTACATACCTTGATCACTTTGTCCTGGTATTTCTCGATGATATTTTAGTCTATTCGAGGAACATGAAGGAGCATGAAGAACACTTGAGGCAGGTTTTGCAATGTTTAAGGGAAAATCAATTATATGCAAACTTGAAGAAGTGTGATTTCTTTCAAACTGAGATCAAATATCTTGGACATGTGATATCTGGAAAAGGTATTGTTGTGGATCCTTTAAAGATTCAAGCTATTGTAGATTGGCCCGCACCTACTAATGTAGGTGAAGTTCATAGTTTTATGGGTCTAACTGGTTACTATAGGCAGTTTGTAGAGGGATTTTCTAGAATCGGTCATTCTATTACTTCTCTTCAGAGGAAAGGGAAGAAGTTTGTTTGGACAGAGCAGTGTCAGTTGGCTTTTCAGACTCTTAAAGAAAAGTTAACTAATGCGCCTATACTCATTGTTCCTAATCCTACTAAGGATTTCATAGTATGTGCGGATGCATCTTTAGAGGGTTTGGGAGCAGTTTTGATGCAAGATGGACGTGTGGTTGCTTATGAGTCTCGCAAACTCAAAGATCACGAACTAAACTATCCTACTCATGACCTAGAACTAGCTGCAGTTGTGCATGCATTAGTTTGATGGAGGCATTTCCTATTAGGTCATCGTTTCAAACTTCATACTGATCATCGTAGTTTGCAATACATCTTTACCCAACCTAACTTGAATGCTAGGCAGAGACGGTGGATGGAGTTCTTGTGTGAGTACAATTTTGAAGTGAAATATGTTCAAGGAAAAGAGAACGTAGTGGCTGACGCTCTTAGTCATCGTCGACATGAGATCTCTGCTACTACTCTCAAAGTAGATTTGAGAGGTCAAATAGTAGTTGCACTTCCTATTGATAGATTATATTAGGAAGTGAGGTTAGAGATTGAATCTGGTAGACCTTTAGAAGGTCGATTTGTAGGGTATGTCCTAGAATCAGATGGTATATTACGACATTTAGGTCATATTTATGTACCACATGTTGAGAGTCTTCGTACATTAATTATGACTGAAGCTCATCGAGCTCCGTATTTAGCTCATCCAGGAGTCAAGAAAATGCATGCTGATCTTCGGCAATTGTATTTTTGGCCTGGTATGAAATGAGATATTGTTGATTATGTATCAAGATGTCTTGAATGTCAGTGAGTTAAAGCTGAACATCAACATCCCGCTAGATTATTGCAGCCACATCTCATTCCCGAATGGAAATGGGATATTATATCCGTTGACTTTATTGTAGGGTTACCTACGTCATCACGTCGACATGATGCCATTATGGTAACTGTTGACCAATTGACTAAGGTAGCTCACTTCTCACCTGTACGATCATCTTACAATGCTTCATCCGTAGCTAGGATATTCATAGAGGACATAGTTAGATTGCATGGGATTCCTCGTAGGATTATTTTTGATAGAGATCTCGTATTCACTTTAGCCCTATGGACTTCATTACAACATGCTTTAGGTACCCAGTTGAACTTTAGTTCAGTGTATCATCCTCAAACCGATGGACAAATGGAAAGATTTAACCAAATATTAGAGGATATGCTTAGGATGTACGTAATGGACCAACAGTTTCGTTGGGAGGATTATCTGTATTTTGTAGAATTTGCATACAACAATGGATATCAGAGTTCCATAGGTATGCCACCATTTCAAGCATTATACGGTCGTCCTTGTCGAACTCCTCTTAGTTGGGATCGACTAGAGGATAGAGTGTTACTAGGACCTGAGATGCTTCATGACATGGAGCAACAGGTTGACCGTATTAGAGAACATTTGATAGCAGCATAGGATAGGCAAAAGAAATATGCCGATGCGCATAGGATAGACCGACAGTTCGTTGTTGGTGATAGTGTGTTTCTTCGAGTGCAACCGTGAAAGAGTCCAATCCGTTATGGAAAATGCTCTAAGCTTGCACCTCGTTTCGTTGGGCCATTCGAGATTTTAGAGAGAATTGGTCCTGTGGCATATCGACTCGCCTTACCACCCAGTTTGTCTCGTATTCATGATGTTTTTCATGTATCTGTTCTTAGACCATATCATCCCGACATTTCTCATGTGCTTGATTGGAATGCGTTATAGGTAGAGGACGGGCAGCTGGCTTTGGAGCCCGTGGCCATTCTACAGCACCGGATGCTCGGTCTCAGGGGTCGAGACGTTGATCAGGTGAGGGTCCAATGGGATCCTAGCCATGAGGCTTCAGCTACCTGGGAGGATGCGACATTTATGAGGGAACTTTATCCCTATCTGTTCACAGGCTTTCAGGAGAAAGCCTGATCCTAGGGGGGAGGATGTACTACCCCTTCATTTATGCTTATGTTTTCTATTGTTATGTTTTCACACTGTTAGACTATGATACCTTGTTTGGATATTTTGATCGTTGGTTTTGAGCAATAGTGGATTTATTTTGTGACATGATGGTACATTGTATGGTGATTATTGATTTTAGACATGCTTTGATATAGCGTAGATGTTTATTTTTAGTTGATTATTGCTATGTACATGTTTTGATGGATTAACAGTTATTTATTTCGTCAGTCTGATTTGTCGTGTATTGGTGTGGAGAATGGAATCGCATCACTGGCTTGCGAGTGCCCTGTGATATCTGTGAATTTCTCTGCACGGTGTACCTGTACAATGATTTATAAATATATGCACGTTATTTGCTTGGTTGTAGGAATTGTAGGTACATGACACTGACTCCACCTGGGTACTCAAGTCTGAGCGTGTCAAGACTCAATGGATATGTTGATCGGGAGATAGTAGTTTGGTTTACCCTAGTTTAGTCTATAACCTGGTCATTGTACATTGTTAGTTTCAGTCCGAGTCTAGGTTGTCTTGTATTTTCTATTTGGATAAATTGTTGGAAAGGTAAATTTGGTTAAATTTTAATGTTAGTTTATTGTGCTTTAATTATTGTTATTTAAATTAATTTTTAAATGTTGGAGAAATTAGTTGTATGTTATTTAATTTATTAATTAGCTTATTTGGTTTAATGGTTTGCTCTTAAAAGATTAAACTCATTTGATTAATTAATTAAATAAATAAATTAAATTAAATTATTAAGTGTGTGAAAAGATTTAATATTTGAAAACTAAATATATTGTGGAAATTGTATATTAAATTAAATTAAAATTTATTTGCATGCTTTTTGGAAATTGGTAAGATTGTCGAGAAGTGGTGGAGAAGATATTTTGCAACCACTTCTCGACATGTGTGCCAGTGTAATTATTATGTTTGTTGAAGAAATTTGTTACGGAGGTAATATTGGATCTGGGAAATCACAGAGGTTATCCTGTCATTCACGGGAAATTATTTGGGGCTCTGTAAAATAATTTTTGGTATATGCTTTTTGATACTCTGTTGCAAATTTGTTTTGGAATTGGAAGATCTTTGGCTTTTAGTTGTTTTTGGAATTGGTTCTCGGGAAGGAATTGGTAGCTACAGGCAACAGAGGCTATAGAGGGTTTCTTCACCAGATAGCAAAGGAAATCAGGTTTTTTTTTTTAGTAAATGTTTTATTTCTTTCTGTGAATAAACTTCATTAGTTTCTGGAAGAGATTGTTTGTGAAAAGAAACAAGTTCAATTTTAAATTCCTATATTTCTCGTAAAAGAAATCGTTCTCTGTAACATGTTATTGAGAAATTTGATGGTTCAGAAAACCTCTGTAGTATATTTCTGTAGAATGCATTTGAATGTTTATGAAGGAAATTTAATTGTTTTGAAGAGAATTGTAAACCTCTGGGGTATATTGGATTTGAATTAAAAAAATAATACTATGCGTGAATTTTGTGAAACCCTGAGGAAATTTGATTATTTCCCCAATTTCCCCAGTAGGAGTTTATTATTATTTTCTTTTCTGTTAAACAAAACCCTGTTAAATATATATATATATATATATATATTTTTATATTATAAATTGGATTGTGAAAGGGACTTATATTGTCCATATTAAATGGGTTAAATTCGCCATACAGGCAAAATTTATTAATATGTATTTCTTTTTGAAATTTAATAAAATGCGTATGTTTGACACCGTACGACGATTATAAAAAAAAATATTGCAGTTTGTGGGGAGGGTCGAAACCCTCCCCATTCCCTCATGGAGGAGGCGTAACCTCCATGGCTGCGCACAGCAGCCGTAGGATACTGGGCGCAGCCCTGGAATGGGTTGTGCCCACTCCAATGGAGCCGCGGCTGGGCTGGGGCTCCATGGCTCGGCTGCGGGTCCATATAAATTTTAATACTTTTTTTTTAATGAAATATATAATTCACGATTTGAATTAATATGTATTATTAATAAGATTTGTAATTAATATAATGATTTGTTTATAATATATTTTATAATTATATATATAAATATATATATGATCATATATATATTTAAATAAACATTTAATTATATTATTATGAACTGCATACATTTAAATGTATTAAAAGATATTAAATAGCATATGAGACTTATGATTAGTTATTTTTTTTAATGAAATGAATTATGTAGGGAAAATAGAATTTCATTATTAAACATAATTGGGCAATTGTGTTAAATGTAGGTTTGATTATCATATTTTATGAAAAATAAAGATTATGAATTAATTGATTGATCAATTTCATATTTCTTATATTCCAAATTATTGACTAAATGGATTTAGTATATCCAAATAGTAGATATTTATTTGCCTTTTAATTGTGTATCTTTTTGGGAAAAATGGGAAAGTTGTAGTTGTACAAGTCTTCCAGAATGAATTGTGTAGAAAGGGTGTATAATTGTTCAAATGTATTTCTTGAGTTAACTAGGGTTGTGCATGTGTTAAATATGGTATTTAGATTCCGTTGTGGGTCAATTGTTAATATGTGATAACTTTATGCACTTTGTAAACCCTAGTTAGAAAAACTTAGAAATCCTTGTTATGTTTAGGGGAGTGGCTATTTGTAAGGGCCGACACACAAAGTGGTGTCAGGGTAACTTACAAATAGTTAGTAAGTCAGTGATAATTAAATGACACAATAGTTAGATTAAAATTCTTAACAAGATGCTTATGCCTCGCTTATGACTCTTGAGCTACTTCAGTCTTGAGAATAAGATGAGAAGGCCTGGAATGGAAAATCGATGTCTTGTTTCTTCAAGAGACATTCGATTCCACAATGATTTGCATTGGGGCTGGGTTTCGTAAGAGGTTACCAAGGTAACCCATGTTGGGGGTCGGAACCTAGGAAGAAACACTAGGGTAACCTTTGCAACGTTGTGATGACACTCCACCTAAAGTAACAGTTAACCTTGTGTTTGTGATATAATCAATTGTCAAAATCTGGAAGCAATGTAACCATTAGATTGTTATGTACTAGTGTCTAGGGTTAGTAGATTAGGTCTAGGTAACCTTATTACTATCTCCTAGCACGGGGGGTGGACCTACGGGTACCACATGGTTGGGTGGAACGTGCACCTTACTCCGTTGGGTCCCCAGTTTGTGATCACAGCATCGAGAGCTTCATGATGGAGAGCTCGCATTTGGAACTTATGAATACTTCTTCATTGTAATTTTGTAAATTTGTATTGTAAAACATCCCTCAAATTTTGTGAGGTGAACTTTTGTAATTGTAATCATTATTGAACTACCTCATCAGATGGATGAGTAATGTATATTATATCAAATGCAATGTAAGGAAATGTAATTGTACTTTATGATATCTTGAATGAAATTCAATGTTATGCAATGTTTATCTTTAATGTTTATGTTATTAATTAATATGTGCAATGCTAAATACTTAAGTCACTGATGGAAACTCAAAGTAGTGTAACGTCATGTAACTTAACGAATGTATGCAACTAATTAACTTAATATTAATACTTTAAAAAAAAATTATTACACTTTTATACACAATTGCAACATTCTTAGGTTATTAAGACGGGGCGTTACATGATTGGTGAATTTTTGTTACCACCATCAAATAATTTACCTCACTCATACTGAGATTTATCTGGCATTATGAAAGATATCGGAATGGAGTATCAAGCAATAGATGCATGTCCCAATGATCATATTATATATCATAAACAACATAAATTTGCAACAAAATGCCTAGAATGTCATATTAGTAGATATCGAATAGATCAACTAACAAAAAAGGTGTCTCACAAAGTTCTTCATTATATTCCCATTATTTCACATATGCAACGATTATTTAGGTGTAGAAGCTTAGCGAAATTTATGGATTACCATGCATAGAATTGAAGTGGAGATGGCATTCTTCGAATGTTTGTGGATGGTTTTTCATTTAAGGACATGGAGGAAAAATGGCCACTCTTTAAAGAACCTCGTAATCTCAAGTTTTCATTGGCAGCGAATGGTGTCAATCCATTTGGAGAGTTGAGATCTATTTACTCGGTGTGGCCTGTTTTTGTTATCAACAATAACATTTCTCCATGGATGTCAATAAAGAGGGAGCACATAATGTTTTCAATGATTGTTCTAGGTATTTGTTTACATCAATTTTCTTTAATGTAGTAGCATCTCATTTTTCTTATTTGTTGCATAATGACTTATATTTTTTTCATTCAATAGTCATGTATATTAATTTATATATATATTGCAGTAAAATGGTTATAATAATTATGTAATGTTTATGTTCATTCAACTAGGTAAGTACCAAGTTAATGATATGAATGTATATATAGAGCCTCTTATCAACGAGTTACTAAAGTTATGGAATGATGTCACTATGTATGATGTCTCTAGACCAATAGGACAAAGACAATTTCAATTCCATGCAACGCTTGTATGGAAAATTTATGATGCCACAAGGCTAACACATTTTTGTGGTATGTTATAATATTTGACTACACTTTAACAATATTTAATTTTATGAAGTAGATATCTTGCATATTTTTTAAATAATCTATTTATTACATATAATTATAAAAATTGACATATTTAATCCAATTATATATGATCTTGCAGGTCTTCAAACAAAGGGAAAATTTGTATGTCCAATTTGTGGTCCAAAGATGAAATCTCATCATTCAACAAGTTTAGGAAAGCAGGTGTTTGATGAGTAGAGGAACTTCCTCCACATAAATCATAAGTATCGAACTACTGAAAAACATCTTTTCAATGGGAAAGAAGAGACTACATCAAAACCACAAAGAATGACACCTTGCCTATGGAAGTTGGAATATAATAGAATTAATGGTCAAGGTTATACATCATATCAAATTGTTTATCTATCATATATGATATGTTTTGAATTTATATTTTTATATTGTGTTGTGTTTACTCATGCTGTAATTGACAGTGATTGTCATTGTTAATTTGCTTAACTTATATGCTTCATGAAGGTCATCAAAGCATTAATGGTTGGCTTCCACAAGGACTAAAAAGTTATACCAGACAATTTAGTAGGTTTCCCTACTATGAGAAGCTACAAATTGTGCATTTGTTTCATACAATGCATATCAGAAAGAATATAACAGAAACGCTATGGAAAATATTGGATGGAAGGCATGACAAAGAAAAAATTGTCAGAATTTATAGTGTCATTTAGGAAGCCAATCATGCAATGAAAAATGTCATTCAATTAAATAGCGATGGAGACCAAATTAATATAAGTTCCCTTCCTTGGTTATTAACGAAGCAACAAAGCAATGCTATAAAAGAAGTCATATGAAAAAATAAATTTCCCACAGGATTTGTTGCTAACATAAACAATATAATAACAAAGAAAGGTGAATTTGGGTCAAAGATGACAATGCATGATTGGCATACCTTCATTAAGGTAATTATTCTGGTATATTATATACACTTGTATAATGCATGTATTTTTTAGTGTATTATGTTTACTATTGGAAAAATAATGAAAAGATCATTTTATAATTGTTGCAGTGCGTTCTACCTCTATCTCTCCAAGACAACTTCGACAACAATGTCAAGCAAGTTATATATGATCTTGGAAAATACATGAGGTAAGTAGCGATATTTGTTCAATTCATTGTATAGATCTTATAATTTCCATTTGTTTTACTTGTTATATAATATATTGTATATTTTTGTTAAATCTCGTTCATATATTTATGCCTTGAATCACTTGTAGATGGTTGTCATCTAAAGAAATCCATAAAGAAGATATAAATTATTGGAAGAGAAAAATTCCATGTCTAATGTGTGAAATGCAAAAGTGTCTACTTTTAACATTTTTCAATGCACAAGAACACTACCTCATACACCAAGTTGAGGAGATTGGATTGTGTGGACCTGTACACACAAGGTCAATGTGGATGATTGAGAGACACTTGAAATATTTGAAGGATTTGGTTAGACAAAGATCACATCCTGAGGGTTCTATGGTGGAGGGATATATGGTATACCAGACCATGGTGTATATTAGTGAATATCTTCCTAAGTTTGCAGCAAAGATCCATGTAGATCACATTTGGGATCCCAACTCCATTAACAAATTTGAGGGGGGTACCTGATGGGGAAAGGTAGATTGAGGAAAGTGAGAGGTAATTATAAGATGGTCATGGAGATTAATTGGAATACATTTTACATATGGTTTTCTTCAATATACATCAATTATAAATTAAGGTTGTATACCATGGTATTTAACTAATTATACGTCATTTGTTAATTTCAATTTTTTTTGATACAGTTGGCCGAGAGTGGGATGCACTACATTTGTACGTCACAAACAATCTTGATTGGATGATGGTATGGATTGAACGATGTCAACAATTTGGTCGCGCATTAACATGGGAAGGTGTGGCTTCATTGGTTAAAGAAGCTCATTGTAATGGAGATTCCAATGTTACACAAAGAGAAATTGATTTAGCATATGGTTTAAGAGATAAACAAGTACATATAAATATATTAATCACCCATATTATTTAATTATTTTCAATTATATTGATGTATATATATGTTGAGATTGTTTTCTTTGCATACATTCGGCCAAGAATAAATATGTTTATCAATTAACGATATTGCAATAAATTTTACATGTTTGACATATTGCAAGTGAAACACCACAAGGCTATGTGGTGCAGTGGTCATAAATTTTGAATCAAAAGTTGGATGACACAAAGAAAACTTGTGATTCTGGTATAACTGCAGTCTTTTGGGTGACTAATGTTTCATCTAGAAGCGATATACATCCAGAAGTCTTAGAAAATTGATACTATGGGATTTTGGATGATATACTTGAGTGTGACTTTAAGTCCTTCAGATTAATTTTGTTCGTCATCTTATGGTACAGGCTACGATTGAATGAAAATGATCCTGAGAGAACTGTTATTGAACATGATAATGGATTTATGATGGTTAATACAAGGTCAATCGAGTGAGCTGGAAATGAGCCCTATGTTCTTCCAAGCCAATGTGAGCAGGTATTTTACTCCGAGGTTCCAAGTAAACCAGGTTGGTGATTTGTTGTTAGACATGATCCAAGAGGAAGGTTGGTAAAGTATAATGTGGTGGAAGAAGATACCAAAGAACTAGAAGATGATGTAGATGATGATCAGGATCAATAGTTAGTTGATGATGTCCTTGACGAAGATGTCAAAGAGGAGGAACTAGATCATGATGATGTAGGAGTTAATGTTCATTAAGATGATATTCGTGTGGATGATGACATTATTGAAACTGATATCAATGACAATGATGATGATATGACCAATCCTTACAATGTCAAATCTGGATTGGATGATATAGACAAAGAGTTGGATGAAGAAGAAGATCAATGACATTGAAATGTATGAGTTATGCGATTATATTATCTATTTGATATTAATTTATTGATAGAATTATATTTGACTTATGTGGTTACATAATTAATTACATGATTTTTTAATTTTTTATGCCATTACATAATTAATTTAGTGTACTTAATGTTTGAAGGTCAAAAATTAAAACATTTCAATAGTGATATTATGGCAAGGGGAATTAGTGTGTTTTATGTTTCATGTGATCATAAAAGATTAAAAAGTCCCGGTTGTAGAGGTGGTTGTTCAGTGGTTGACATGTAAAGGCCTTTAAGAGGCATAAAGTGATCATTGTAATGGTTGTTGATAGTTGAGGATTTAAAATACAAGCTCTTGACATTCAAAAATTTGTGTTTTTCTTCAAAAATTTTGTATTTTTCCTGTTTTGTAGCACTGTACGGTCACATACAGCCATATTTTTATGTGAAATCAATTCCATGTGGCAGTATGTGTTAGCTTTGATTTGAATTTGATTTGAGGGCTTAAGGCATTGATTTGAGTTAGAAATCTTCATTTCTTTGCATACAGCCCAGTTACCATATTTTTGAGGGTTTTGTAGTCCAAACATGATATAAAGGGGCTCTTACACTTTTTGTGATTACTATAGCTTGTGTAAGAGGCCCCATGGATACTTTTGTAATTGTAGGATGCATGAATAGGGAGTAGGATGAGAAATAAAGAAGGTATAGCTGCTGTCCTCAATGGTTACGTAGAAGAAAAAGCATGTGAAATGAGAGGTTCAAGCCTAGGTTTTAACAAAATATGTATGGAAGATCTGATTTTATGGATTTTTTATCCGTAATGCAGACCTAATGGGTTGTTTCACGAATACTTGAATATAAATGATATACATACATACTTACACACACACATAGAGATATGTATGCCTTATGTAGCATGTATGTATGTATGTATGTATGTATGTATTTGTATTTTTAAATGTAAATGTAAATGCAATTACTAGATACTCTCCTAAGAACAATAAATGCAACATATCATTAAAGAAATCTATATCTATGTATATAAATGTGTATTTCTAAATGCAAGTGTAAATGCAAAGAGCATATGGTTTTGTAGTGTTATAGATACAACATATCCATAAATTCATGTAATTGAAATTCTAAAGTCTTCAACACATATAATATGAAATCGATCAAACTATTAAACTACATGAGAAATAAATGAAAATAGTAAATGCATATGTATGTGTATTTGTAAATGTAAGTGTAAAATAAATAAGAATAATGAAAATTATAAAAGAATATAAGGGGAGACCATTCCTTATTGGGTATATGGAGTCTAATGAATATCTACAAATGTGGATTTCAATAATGGCAATAATTCAAACTATTAGGAACATAAATTGTTTACAACTTGTGTAAATGTGCAAGTGAATAATTGACAAACTCTTCTTGAGATAGAATGGAAATTCTAGTTATGTGATTCTTCTTATTAATCCAACTAACACTTCCCAATTGTTGTGATTGATTAAAAGATTTTAATCCCTACTTGAGAGAACTAAATAACCAGATCACACATATAAAGAAAATGTACAATGATAAACTGAGTATAAACTTGTTATATCAATTTAAACAATAGAGAAGCATCATAATGGAGGCAATCAAATAAATGCATAAATTTAACAAACAATTGCTACCAAAATCGTAATCCATAACTTAGATATCTTCATTTACTCCATCAAAATACATGCATCTGAGTCTCTGTATATGAAAGCATTTTGCTAGAAAGTTATCTACTGAATATCTCCTAATGCTTATATATGTTGTATTACTATGGAACAAATATAAATACATCAAAACTTGGAAGGGACACGTCCCTTCACAAATGTTTTATTTTACTTAACTAATTAAAATAAGAGATTAGGCTCTATTTAGCCATAGATGAACATTTGATAAATGATGTAGATAATCCTACCATTCATGAGTATCGACATCTCCTAATGCATTCCTAGCTGATATTTCCACCTTTATCATCCTTTCGTTGTGCTCCTAACTCTCGTCCAATGTCAAATCCTTCCCTATAGCATTTTCCAGAATTCCCTGCAACATCAATTCACATTCTTTGATCCACTTGGCTTTCTTTTTCAACTTTTATCCATCTTCAAATAGTGTAGGTAGTCCCATATTCATAACATCAACCAACCCCTTTGCATCTTCTTGCAGTTCCTCATAATAGTCCCTGTGTTTCTTTATAATTTGGTTACCCATACCAATGGCCACACTATTAGGAACATCTCTTTCATTTAATTCTCAAAACTTTTCTTCAATCCTTCCATCAATTCTCTTGTGTTCCTACCCTGTAACATGGTTCTTTGAATATTCTCCCCATAGCTTATTCAACCAAATCGTTAAGTTGGCCTGCCTTTTTCTGATTATTGCAGCGAGTGTATTATATTTACCTTGTGAATAGGTAGTTGACTCCTCCCAATGATATTTTACCTATGATCTTTCACTGTGTGTTATTAATTTAGGAGGTCACATGTGACTCCTAGCATGTCCTTCAAATGATCATTTTCTCTCATGATCCTTTCATTATTCATTTTGTACATTTCCTTTTCTTTTATCAACATTTGTTTTTGGGCTTTATTCAATTTTTCCACATTAATCCCAATGTTTGTAGTCGCCATAGGATCTACCTCTCCAACCTTTAGAGTCATGACATGTCCAAATTCTTTCTCAGTAACAATCACCACTGACTTTATATGAGGTGGATACAAGGCCCATATCATGAGTGATCTTTCATTCGGGTTATATTTGGATCCAGCATATATTTTTTTCACCCCCTCTGGACTAAGCTTGTGTGTGGCACTATTATCCTTTAAGAAGCTATCAAACACCAATATAGAATTCAAATACAGCCCTGGAAAGATCATAACTCTCGCATCCTCTAACATTTTCCTTCCTTTGTCGAGGGTCATATTAGCCATTTCTCTATCTACAATTAATTCAAATTATTTGGTAGTTGCTCCTCATTGCTTGGTGTAATATTATCAATTGTCTCCCTTATCTCCTTGCCCTTTTTCTTATACAAGAAAGATTTGAATTCTGAAGAATTCACAAATTCATTGTCTGCTACAAATGACCTATATGCCATCTATCTGGTGTCTGTATCTTGTCTCTCTTCAACACTTAGTTCTCTAGGAGGGTAGTTGTAATCTTGAGTTTTTAATCTAGAAATTCTACTAGGTAGGTATCGTGGCATATCTTCTCCAGTTTCCTCATCTCCAGAAAAAGGGAACCCTGTATCCAACAACCCTTGGTTGTATTCCTCCACCACTCTCTCTACTTCCTCTGCCTCCAAATTTCTAATGATGTCATCAAACTGATAAGGCACATGATCATATCGTCTAAAGTTTATCCTTTGTTTGGAAGAATTGATATATCCCTCTGGATCAAAACCTTCTCTTGGTGGACCCATATTCATATTATATTGCATTAATTTTTCAAGGATCAAACCATATCCTTCCTTTGCAAGCACAGTAAAATCACCAAAGCATGGAGTACTAGGCGTAAATGCATGTTTTATGAATGAACCAAAATTCATGAAACTAGAAAAATCCATTTGTCTTACAATTTCCAAATATGCAATCCTATCCGAGACTGTTTTAGGAAAAATGAATGGATAATCCTCAAAACCAAACACCCTTACCATAGTAGCATCTTCCAAGGAATACCAGTCTCCCCAATTGTGATCAATTGGTCCATTAAAGTCTTTAGGTCTGAGGAAGCGTTTAATTTCATCAGACAATGAGTGCGCACAAGGATGATTGTAGAATTCATATACTAGATTTACAAAATATTCTTCAAAATACAAGAAATGGGAATTAGCAAACCTACTATCCCAAATGGCAATCCACAATTGAATGGGTAACAATTTTCGCTCTTTATCAAACTGTGAAACCTTCAACTTTTCTAGCCAAATCCCTAACTCTTGTTTGAAGCACAATACTAGATGCATTAAAAGAGAATAATGCCTAAGGTGAAGAACATGGGATTTATTCTTGATTGCCACCAATGCTAAGTCGAGTCCCTTGGAGACAAATGAAGCATAGTTGAATAACCTAGAATTATGACATTGAATGTCAGCTGCAATTACCATGGGAACAATGGACATATACTTAGGAACTTCCATACCCAACACTTGTCCTACCAAGAAATAGGTATATCTCATATAGGTCTCAAATAAGTCCACATGGAATGGAGGCCCATCGCCATCGTCAAGTGGGACAATTTTACCATCTTGTTTAATTCTATGTAAGGGCAACCTCCAACCCTTGTAAGTGGTGTCCATTCTCCAAAACTCCTTTTCCAACTCTTCATTCACAATTTTCTCATTACACCACCCTTCCAACTTAAAAACCTCACATATTGAAGCCTCTGATATGTATATGAACAGTTTCCCAGATGGTCCGCATATGGCCTTAAGTTTTGAGTCATAGTGGGTGGCCAACAATTTTACCAGCTCTATATTGAAAAACACATTAGGGAAAACCATTTTTCCCAAATTTAGATGCTACAGATTACAAACTGGCTCAAAATGATCTCTTCATTGAAAGTGGAATCTAAACAATTCATAGCCTCTTATTGGGGTCCAAATATCTCCTATGTGCTTGCACTTGTCATCAAATTTATCCACTT
>VDFB02336514.1:145728-228521 GCA_007258455.2 Sequoia sempervirens
AGAGGAACTAAGTATATAGTATACAAAGAAAACCAACAAACCCACAACTACCCCTATTTTGAAGGATTTTAGTTTTCTCCCCTTCTTGATCTCGCTAATATTGTCTAATTATTCTAAAGAGACGAAGGGTTATAACACAACTTTATTCAACCTAGTAAATAGCTTGGTTAATGAAACTTGACAAAAGAAACAAAACAATTGCTACATTTGGAATTTCATTTTGAATTAAGAGTGGTGACAATAATCTACTTATAGTTTAATAAAACACTATTTTTATAAGAAGGCTTGACATTAGAAAGATAAGTGTTACTTATAGTTTAATAAAACAGTATTATAGTTTTACCAAAATATACTATTGTATGCTTGCATGGATTCATAGTTAATATATGAGGAGAGAAAGAGAGAGAGAGATAGAGATATATGGGAAGATAGGTGGAGATAGAGAGTCAATGGATAGGGGGGATAGGGAAGGAGAGATGGTGAGAGATGGAGAGGGGTAGATAGAGAGGGGGAGGGAGAGAAAGGGATATAGATAGGTAGAGGAGAGATAGAGAAGATGGGTAGAGAGGGAGAGATAGGTTGAAGAGGAAAAGAGAGAAGAGAGGGAGATAGATAGGTAGAAAAGGGAGAGAAAGAAGAGGGGGAGAGGGAGAGCGATATGTATAAAGGGAGAGAGAGAAGAAGATATGGGAGAGAGGGAGAGATAGCTCAATATATATAGAGGGAGAGGGAGAGACATAAAAAGGGGGTGATATAGAGAGATATAGGGGGATGGTGAAAGAGATAGAGAGATCGTGATAGAGGTAGAGAAAGATATGGATAGAAAGAGATAGAGAGAGGAGTGAGAGGGAGATAAAAAGAGAAATAGAGATAGAGATATAGAGTAGGAGAGATGGAGGGAGAGATGGAGTGAATGATAGAGAAAGGGGGGAGAGGGAGAGATAGCTCAATAGATAGAGGGGGGAAGAGGGAGTGACATAAATAGTGGGAGATATAGAGAGATAGAGAGCGACAAGGAGAGATATAGCAATCACCCTCCCTATATCTCTATCTATTCATCCTTATCTCTTCATCTCTCTACCTCTCTCTATCTCCTTGTCTCCTTTTCTATTTGTATGTTTGTCATTATCTCCCTCTCTCTATATATTTTCTTCCCTATATTTATCTTTGTCTCCTTAAGTGTGCAATGGGTACATTGAAGAGGTCTTAAAGGAGAATTATCATATCTTTAATAAAATGGCATGCTACCTTGAGCATAACTCCCCAAGGACACATGCCATCCTTAGATTGTTGACATGAAACAACCAATCAAAATTTAGTTTCTCTCTCATATTAATATATATTACTATTATATTAAATATATATTATATTAATTATATTTTGTATTATATAAAAATATACTTATTATTAATTATTAATTATAATAATTTTATACATATTTAATAATTTTGTTAAAGAATATAATATATAATTATAATATGTTGAATAATTATATTATTTATTATGTAAAATATAGCTAATATATAATTAACTAGATTGTAGAATATTAAAACCTAGCTAAATGGCACCATAATTTTCAATTTAATTAACATACTCCAAAACCTAATGAAACCAGGTTGTAGCTTGTCAAATTGGAGAAGTGAAAGATCAATACCAGTGCCAAGGAAGAGCTTGGAGTAGTGAAAACAAGTTCAATGTCAGTGTTGAGGAAGAGTTTGGAGTTAAAACAAGGTCAATACTAGCACTGACAAAGAGTTTGGAGTGAAAACAAGGTCAATATCAGCGCCGAGGAAGACTTTGGAGGAGTGAAAACAAGGTCAATACCAGCACCGAGGTTGAGGTTGATGGCACTCAGGGAAAATCGATGACTAAGGGACAATGAGTACTATAAGTTTGGCACCCCCATTCTCTTTAACCTACAATTTTCATTCTTAGTTTCTAAAGATCTTCTCGTACATTGGCACCCCCATTCTTGTAAAATGGTATAAGATAAGACAAAAAAAAAAAAATAGCTTAGTCTTTCACATTTTTATCGACCAACCTTAGGTCTTGGAAAAACTCCCATAATCTATTCACACCTTGGTTGAGGTCTAGGATTTCATCACACATAGCCTTCATCGCATGAGTCTAAAGCAATTGTAGACTTAGCCCAAGTATATGCTAGGCTAAGCTAGATCTAATGAATGGAAATAGAGGCATACAATTATGCTTTAATACCTCCACCATAAACATATGCAAGGAAAGGTCTCCTCCCTTCTTGGTAGTGATAACCTCCTCCACACACAACCCTTAAAAATTATGAATAGAGGAATATAATCTTTGAAGAACTCAAAGTTGATTCTCTCCTACCTGATACAATTAGTCACTTTATCTTTACAAACATTTATAGTGATTACTAGAGGCACATAGACCAATTCTTCATAATAGAAGAATTTGATCATATTTTTCCAATGATGGCATTATGAGAAAACCTTAGGTTAAATTAATAATTCCTAGCTAAGTTCGTTAAATCATGTCCAACTATAGAAGAGAAGAGCTCTGCTATGTGTACTTTGATACCATGGAGAAAGGCTCTTTGGGCTCTTTCTTCAATCAAGGTATTGTTAAATTTTAACACCTAAAAGTGAGAATGAAGAATCTTTCCTAGGATGGTGGCCATCCCATTATAGCTCTTAGAGTTGTTATAGATATTTTTGTTTTGAAGTAGAGATATTTTAAGTTATCAAATCCTACCATTAGACATAATCGAAATGTTGTTGTTTCAAATGAATATGAGAACTAACTTTCACTATTTGAAGATGTTGAAACCTTGTCATAGAGAACTTGAACATTGATGCAACCACTCATCCTACCTTAAAACATACCAAAAGTCTCCTAGCAATTAGACATAGGAAGATTTAAGATGACTTAAAAAAAATTATTGCCAAAGCATAAACTTATGATGACTTAACAAGGCATAGTACACACTCCCTCCCCATTAACCACTTAGACATATGGAAATTAAATGTAAATTTGCTGCTATTTTTAGTCATGTAGGTGTCCAATAAACCATTTGGTGGTGTTTCCCTTCAAGTTTATTTACTTGAATGAAGAGAAAAATCCCTTTGACTACAATTAGAGAATACATTTGAGGCCTTGGTTGTGTAAATAGTGGACCATAGTCACATTTAACACTTGTTACAAAGTTTGGGAGTTAAAACATTAAGTAGATTTTATTTTTGATGGACACATTTGGACGGTAGTAACAATAACTTGCAATCTATCAAGACTTGATTACCTTATAACCTGTGAAGTTCTAGCGACGAAATGATAGATTAATCATAATGTCAACTTGGGATCACATCACCATGAAAAAACTTCATCCAACATCCTTATGAGTGAAGGTACCACCAAATAGGTATTTTTCAGATCTATCTTCCTCGAGCAAGGGAAATTCAGGAAGAGAAGAGGAAAGTGAGACATGTAGTAGGTCTAAAAGAGGGAGATCAACTAGAGGTCAAAATATTAGAAGAAAATTTCATAAACGCATGGAATTTTTTCTTGTTGAAGGGGAATCATGTTCTTATGATGATGAGAGCATAGGTGACGTCAAGGTTCCCTTGGGGTACAAAGATCTATGGAAACAATGGGTACCCAAGGAACTTCCTCCAATAAACACTGATCTTTGTGTCAACGAGAGGATATATCGCATAGCACCATTGTCATTACATGGTTTGGGCCTATTTTGCATGGATGGCATAAAGGTTTGTTACGACAAAGTTACTGAATTGATGGAGTATGTCAGACCCTGTTACAGTTACAAAGATTGGATGCAACTAGTTTGATATACTCGAAGTATGCGTAGGTATGCACTGTCATCAAATTATATACAACTAAAAGATAAGGATCAAAATAAAGGAGTGGCTATGTACATTGATGGAAGGCCAAAAGCATTAGGGAATATTATAGGGTTTACAAATAGTACATGACCTAGGTCAACAAATAAGCAACCCAATTGCATATTTGAGGCATGCGAGGGAAACTGTGTATTCGTATGTGCGATAAAATCAATAACTGCAGGGGAAGAGTTGCTAATCGATTACAATTTGAATCGCTTAGTTACAAACATAGTTACTATGGGGGTGGTACGTTCTATGTACCATTTTACCCAACCTCTAATTAATGACTCCAATATACCATTTTATTCTTATGTTTTTTTTGTAAGTTTATTGGTTTCATTTCGGTAATGTTTTTTTATATTTAATTTTTGTCATAGCGGGACATTGATCATATGGGGAAGTCTCTTGCCCAGAGCACAAATCATGATGCATCTTCAGGTGCTTCTACCCGACAGGTTTACCTCATTGTAATTGTACAAATTAGATACAAGAAAAATGTTTTATTATTATGTTTTTTTCATAAGTTTGCTGGGTTAATTTCGATAATGTTTTTAATATTCTTGTTGCAGTTGATTGATTGGGGAAAGGCACCAATAGTAGATGAGAGCATCCATAGGGAGGTGTAGTTAATATTATGTGATGATGAGATCACTTATTCAACAAACCCTCTCGATATGATAAGGAATGCCCACAAAAAATGCAATGCATAAATCCTTAAGTTGTTATTCATAGTGCCTCAAACAGATGAGATAAGAGAGAGGGTTAAAATATTGATTGAGAGAGCACAAAAATTGCAAGTAAGTTGTCATGAGGTCTTTAATTATAATATAAGTTCATTCATGGTTTTATATTTTGTACTCTTTTATGTCATGAACTAAAATATGTGTTTTTTTTACAAGATTTTTTGCATCCTCATAATGCTCCTAGCCATGATCAGGGTACTGCAAGTGTTGTACGAGGAGTAGGGGTTGGTACAAGTGTCCATCTTGATCTTCCTGCACATATGTCACATCATCTGACCTCATCATTTGTGCCTATATTGTCGTCTAAAATTTTAGCAACACATACCATGCAAGCATCCGTTACTACACCCTCTGGCAGTAAACACATGCCAGGACATGCGTCAGGACATGTACCTAGGGATGCAGAGGCCACTAGTACTGGTGATTTTTTAGTAGCATTTCTTGGATCTTCCTGTATTACTAGTACATGAACATTTCTGATCACATTTGTGGTGACCAAGGATTTTGTTCCCATAAAGATAGAGAAGGTCCCAAGTACTTTAAAATGTTTTAATTATTATTATATATAATCCAATTGAAATTTACTTATTGATCACTCTTTTTAGACTATTGATCCCATGATCATTTTGTAGGAAATGATGTTTTTTATAAACATCTAAGTGATATTACATTGGAGCTCTTCGGGCCCACCATACGTACATGGTGGAATGCCCAAAATCAAGATTTAAAAGATGAGCTCATTAACCGTTTAGTTGTGTTGTTCGATGATAAGACATTCAACCGAACCAATGTCCTTAAGAAAGTTGGTACCTATCTAAAGTATGTGAGGGACCAATATAGGTCACATTTAGAGAACAAAAAGTATGAGCATCCCCCCATGATTCCAGAGAGGGAGTGGAAGGACTTGGTGTCGGATGGAAAGGAGAAGGCTGAAAAGAAAAAAGGAAAGACACCACCGGGCTAAGGAAGGTATGTGATACTATCAACAATGTAATTATATACTGATTACTCTTTCTTTTTACATAATCTAACGTATTTCAAATTTTTCATAGGCTGCCCGATACATCGAAGGCAACAAAGGCAAGACTAGAAAAACACGGGCAACATAAACTTGTCTTTGGTGGTTAAATGAAATTAGCCGCATGAATTGTAAGTATCAATAAATGAAATATTGCATCCAAATAATAAATTGCAAAAAAATTTGGTTTTATCACACTATAGAAGCAAAATTCATGATCTTATGAAAAAATTTAGGGCTCTTAATTCAACAGAGTTCCCACAGAAGAGGACTTGAAGATTTCCTTCCAGCAAGGCTATGGAGCCATGGCTGAATGCCCAAGAGTCTTGATTGGGAAAACACAATCTTCCACTGCATCTGACACACAGGTAAATAAACTCAATAAAGTTTATTTAAAATTGAATACTTGTGCAATCTATTCAATATTAATTTCCACCATAAAGTAATTACATGCCTATTTTTTTTAAACATACAAGCAATTATAATACTACACATGACATTGGAATACAGCCTGGTGAGGGTGGAGCACAACCTGCAGATGAAGATCATGGTGTGCATCCTGATACTGGATGTATTCATGTGCTATACAAAACATAGTATGGATTAATACAATTAAACATCTTTAATTGCAATTGGTGTATTAATTAATGTAACCTTTCATGTTTCAACTTTAGAGCATGTAGAGCATGATCAACATGTTGAGCATGATCAGACTAGAGAAGATCAGGAACATGATATGGCCCCATCAGGTAAATATTACCACTCTAATGTTCTTTTAAATGTATTTAATTGCAATTGGTGTATTAATAAATGTAACCTTTCACGTTTCAACTTTAGAGCATGTAGAGTGTGATCAACATGTTGAGCATGCTTAGGCTAGAGAAGATTAGGAACATGATGTGGCCCCATCAGGTAAAGAGGAACACTCTAATGTTCTTTTAAACATATTTAATTTCAATTGGTGTATTAATTAATGTAACCTTTCATGTTTCAACTACAAATCAGGATTTAGAGGGTGTTCAACATGTTGAGCATGAGTCTATAAGAGACGTTCAGGAACATGATGTGGACCCATCAGATAAAGAGAACCACTCTAATGTTCTTTTAATTAATGAAATAATTGTAACAATAATAATAAAACATATCAATTTAACATTTCTTTGTTATTGCAGCAAACCCCCCTTGCAGCGGCGTCCACGTCATGAGCACACGACTAGGCATACATTAAGACAACCATATTTTGGATAATATGTAAAAACTGAAAGAATGAATGTTGTATGTCAATGAATGAATGTGAATATGTTAATGAATGAATGTTATATGTTATTAATGGATGAATGAATGATTAATGTTATATGATTGGGTATGGGGAATTGAGAGTGATGTGAGGGGAGGAGGGGCCAAATGAGCTTCCACCATCACGTGGTTGGCCCTGTTAAGTAGAGAATATTAAACTATTCTCGAAACAAAGAGAAGCTCAATAAGGTAATGCACTTTTCAATATAAGAAATGCATCGTTTGAAGCATCAAACCAATATACAAAGATGAAAGAAAGTGCTAAATTTTCACTATGGTGGCAGAAAAATGATTCTTTATACCTTGAATCCATGCTCTGCATCATAATTTGAAGTTGTTTCCATTCCAATGTTTTGAGTTTAGTTTGTTTGTATGGCTTTGTATGAATACCACATTGTGTTGTATGTGGATTTGGTTTCAAAGCTCTATTTCTTCTTTTTTTAGTGGTGACACAACTCTAAAATTTGACTTTTGTGCATAACAAGTTAGTGGAAAAATTGGTAGCTCTGAAGGGTTTAGAGGCTTGATTGAGATAGATACACGAATATTTGGATCTTGTTGTTTATGGGAGGCTTCCACTTAACCATGAAATTTTGTACCATCTGCAGGTATGCAAAATTTCTCTACTTACATTCATTCTTGATCATAAATGTTCTAAATGATATTAATGCTTCAAACTTAAGATTTGTTTCATTGTTATAATGATAAAAATGTTATACTTTGCTATACATTCAAGCATTCTCTTGCCCCCTACCCTTTGCTCTCTCCCCCCTCCTTTTAAAAATTTTCTTTGTCATAAAAGATTCACATTTTTGTCTCATTTACACAAATTTATCTGAAGCTCTAGGAGTGAATAAAGATATGTAAAAAATGATGGATTATGTCTAAACAACAAATTTCCATCTTATAGATAATTAAATCCTTAATATTTGAATATTTTAGAGCTTCAATAATGCTTGTATATGTATTTTTAGCAATAAGGGAGCCTATGTGAAGATTGAAATTTAAAACATCACTTTGGTATTTTTCCTTAGGCAGTGAAATGATATTTTGAGTAATACAAACCTACACACACATTGATATTTTTTAGCATTGCATTGAGGAAATTGTTTTCTCTTATACCTACCCTTGGCTAGACATGGAGGTATATAATATTGGTTTCTAGATTTTTTCTGTAAGTAGTTAATTTCACAGAGGAAGACTAAAATCTTCTTAATGTCCTGTCAGGTGTGAAAGTAGATGAATCACTTGATGAAGGCACCATTTTATATTCATCCAAAAACTAGTTTGTTCTTTTTTTTATGTTTCTTGCATGTGTTTTTTTTAGGCTTTAGAGATGTAGCTCAGCTCTTTCCTTTGCAGTTTTCATCTATTTTGATGATATAGTAGTTTGTCCTCATAATTTTTTATGTATATTTGTTTGTAACCTTACTTTCTACCAACCAATTTGCAAACTAGTCAAATATGAAGGAACATTTCACTAACTTGTAGTCATCCATTACTTCATATGTTGTAGGTTGTCTATGTGCCAATAAATCCTGATGATTGCGAGAACTTTAATGCTACAAGTGTACCCACTCTTTCTCAAGTAAAAGTCTTACCTTATTTTATAGTACTTTAAATGGTTAATTGAAGGCGCTTCTTTAGATCTGAGATAGTTGGACCCTGGATTAAAATATGGTATTAGATGGGAAGTATAATGATAAAATTGAGGTCCATTGAACACAAATTACGAACATAATTTACTGGACTATGAATAGTGTTACAATTATAATTATTTCTCCTTTACCTACCTCTCCATTAATGAAAAAGATAGCAGATATTGGAATTTCATTACATGTCTCATGTATGTGCTAGTATTTTATTTTTTTAAGTTGTTCAAGAGCTTGATTAGGTCAAGAATATGTTCTACAATTTATGCTCTCTTAACATTGCTCAACATTTTCCCTACACGTTTTCTCTTCAATCCAAACATTTCTTAACTCCTTCCCTTATTAGCCCTTGGTTGTTCTCAAGTGTAATTATTTTTCTATGCATCTTGCAATTTGTATGTATGATCAGTCATCTCTTATGAAGCATGTTTAACCTTTCATGGAATTTTTGTTGTGATTAGACAATTTCCATTGTGAGAATAATCATTTAATTTGTATGGAAGTAAGTCTTTTTCATATTATTTGACTTGGTATTGTAAACTTGTATTTGCAAGATTCTCTCTCTAAAGGGGAACAACAAAACTGTGATGATAGGTAGAGTTGTACAACACCATAAATAATTTGGAATTATCAATATATTGCTTATAGAATACTCTATGCAAGTAAAATGGAATGTGCAATGACAATTGGTCTCGAATTCAAATCTGAATATAAGTACATTACACAAGAAGATGGTATCTATTCTATGATTTAAAGAACCCCAAAATAAGAAAATTAATAGGTTTCATCTATTTACTTGCTCTTAGACACTTGTTTAATCAACAAGACCCTCAAAATGTCTTGTTGATAACCAACAGTGTTCAAAACTCCTAAAGAGGTCATATTAGTGTGACATTGGATCTATCTTGCTGACGGAAGTCACCGACAAGACATGGGCTATCAAAGTGAGTTTCCTATCCTGTGTCGATGATTGATCTCTCACCGATGGGTTGGCTTCCGTGGTCATCACCAAGAGTCTTCGTGATGAAATGGTGTAGGTCTATTTAAAACTCCTGAAGAGGTCATATCGGTGTGACATTGGATCTGTCTTGCTGACGGAAGTCATCAGCAAGACATGGACTATCAGAGTGAGTTTCCTATCCTATGCCGATGATTGATCTCTCACCGATGGGTTGGCTTCAGTGGTCATCACCAAGAGTCTCTGTGATGACATGGTGTAGGTCTATTTAAAAATCCTGAAGAGGTCATATCGGTGTGACATTGGATCTATCTTGTCGATGAAAGTCATCAACAAGACATGGACTATCAGAGTGATTTTTATATCATGTTCCGATGATTCATCTCTCACCGATGGGTTGGCTTTGGTGGTCATTTCCAAGATTCTCCATGATGACATGGTGTAGGTATATTTAAAACTCCTGTAGAGGTCAGATCGGTAAGACATTGGATCTATCTTGCCGATGAAAGTCATTAGCAACACATGGACTATCGAAGTGATTTTTCTATCATGTGCCAATGATTGATCTCTCACCGATGGGTTGGCTTCGGTGGTCATCGCCAAGAGTTTCCATGATGAAATGGTGTAGGTCTTTTTAAAACTCCTGAAGAGGTCATATTGGTGTGACATTGGATCTTTCTTGCCAATGAAAGTCATCGGCAAGACATGGACTATCAAAGTGAGTTTTCTATCTTGTGTTGATGATTGATCTCTCATCGATGGGTTGGCTTCGGTGGTCATTGCCAAGAGTCTCCATGATGACATGGTGTAGGTCTATTTAAAACTCCTGTAGAGGTCAGATCGGTAAGACATTGGATCTATCTTGTTGACGGAAGTCATCGACAAGACATGGACTATTAGAGTGAGTTTTCTATCCTGTGTCGATGATTGATCTCTCACTGATGGGTTGGATTTGGTGGTCATTGCCAAGAGTCTCTGTGATGACATGGTTTAGGTCTATTTAAAACTTATGCAGAGGTTAGATCAGTGTGACACTGGATCTGCCTTGCCGACGGAAGTCATCGGCAATACATGGACTATCAGAGTGAGTTTTCTATCCTGTACCAATGATTGATCTCTCACCAATGGATTGGCTTTGGTGGTCATTGCCAAGAGTCTCCATGATGGTACATTTCAACGAATATTTTTAAAAAAAAAATTGCATTGTTTCGTCGCAATTTTGATGAAGGCAACCGACGAATCACCGAAAAGGTTCAACGAAGTTACTATAGCTACAACGAAGGCTTTGTCGTAACTAATTCCCCATTTCATCGAAATGGTGATGAACTTCTAGTGTTGTTTTGATGCTTTGGAAGAGGAATTGCAATTGCGTTTTGGTTATAATTCATCGGTGGCTACACAAAGTTGTCATCGATATTCCGATGACCAACATAGCCATTTTATGATGTCGATGACCAATGAATCTGGGCCTTTATTTCAACGTTTAATTCTTCATCTGAATTTCGATGAAAAATTAGCAATGAAAATTATTTCGTTAGTTCGTCGGTTGTCCGAAAAATGTTTTTCGAAAGACCAATGAACGTTTGTCAAAAAATGGAGTCAAATTCAGTAGTGAAACCTCCTAAAAATCCTCAACAACTAGAGCAACAACAACATGAACAAAATCCTCAGGTTCAACAACCACAACAACAATCTCCTCCACCAATCCCTCAACATCCTCCTGGCACTCAACAAAATTTAATGGGTGAAATTGAAAACAATAAAAAAAAAATTGAGGAGTTAATCACGAGGTTGAACGATCCAATAGGTTTAATCATGGAAATACGAACACTTGCAAATTCACTTAAAGAAATGTTAAAACATGTAGATGCAATCAACAAACAATTAAGTGGTTGGCAAGATAGGAGACAGGTGACTAGGAATTTTTATAGGGATAAATTATCATATAAAAATGTAAAAGATGTAAAAATTAGAAAATTAGATTTGTGCTCATTATTCACTGACCCACACACAAATCAAAATCTTGGCCTCAATGCGAAGATATTTCCTATCCATTGGTGCCACCACCAAAAGATTAGGAACTTTTTTTGGGATAGGTGGTACATGGTTTTTTTATTATCCACCATGCAATAATTGCAAAGTCCCACAATATTTCCTGAGTAAACTATACTATGAGTTCATCTTGAACAAAATCCTAAATTATTTTGATATGAGGGAATTCTAGGGGAGAGGTGGGGGGTCGACTCAAGATAGACCTGGTGCATAATAAGATCCTAGGCAGCAAGCAAGACAACCTCTTGCTAAGTCAGTTCATGAGCACATCATTATCCCTTCCATCGTGAAGGGGAGTGTCGAGGTAGGTACTTTGCAAACCATTAGCTCTTTGACCTAGAGTGTCATCTAACATGCCATTCGTATACTATAGCACCATCCAGGGGAGTCTTTGAGTGGTGGGCTTCGATCCCATTTGTGTCAAGCTTGCGAGGTGACTTGTTCATATGACCCCACTGACACTCAGGAGGATACTATGCAGGATACGTCTGCAACTATGGAGATGGAAAGGGAAGTTAGCATTTTGAATGAGACTTATGACATCGGTAATTAAATGTTAGTATGTTCATTGAATTTAATTTATTAAATTTCAATTTTGAAATGAAAGATTAACTAATTTAGTTTTATGATTTTAATAAAATTTTAGGGTCACAGTGTTGATATTGGATACACCAGCCCTACACCTACTTATTACTCCATTGCATCTATCGTTGAGGTATGTAACTAGTAAACAATTATAAATTTATTACATGTTAATAGAATTTTTATATGAATGGTATTCTAATATCTAATTTTGGATGTTGAATAGGCTAATAATGGAGGTTTCGAGGGAACACCTCCCAGTGCCAATGGATTTAGACAAACTTACACGAAGGTAATAGAATAAATATTTTAACTAATGAATTGTACTTAATAGATTTATGTAGTTTATATTCATATCATTGATTACATTGCATTGCACATCTTTCAAACTCAAAGCATTACTTCACATTCCATAACTAATAACTAGATGTTGATAGATGACAAAATTTCAACTACAATATAGTTGTTTAGAAAGTCAACATAAGCAATGATGCAATTACTTCACATAGCATAAGTAATAAGTAGGAACTTAGCTTCCAATTGCATTTTCTTGTCATGGCATTCCATGAGACAACTTTTTACTGAGGCATCTTTTCAAACAATTCATTGCCTTGTCTATGCTATGGATTCTTGGAAGAAATATATGAAAGAATAATAGTAAGAAATAGCATAGAAAAGGCAATTATTTGTTTGAAAAAATGCCTCAAAGAAATGTGGTCTCATGGTGATGAGGAATTTTTTCAAACAACTCACCACCTTTTCTATGCTACCACATTTTCCATACATGTCTACGAAAGCATTTTATCAAACAGTTCATTTCCTTGCTTCTATGGTTAAAACCCTAAAAAGGTGCTTTCCAACAAATTATGGTTGCTTGGAAAAAATATATCAAAGCATAATAATAAGCAATAACATAGACAAGGTAGTGAGTAGTTTGAAAAAATTCCTTGAAGAAATGCAGTCGCATGGTGATGGAACCACATTTCTTCGAGGATTTTTTCCAAATAGCTCATAGCCTTTTCTATGCTACCACATTTTCCATACATGTGTACCAAAGCATTTTATCAAACTACTCACTTCCTTGCTGCTATGGCTAAAAGCCTAAAATAGGTGCTTTCCAACAAACAATGGATGCTTGGAAAAAATCTATCAAAGCATAATAGTAAGCAATAGCATAGTCAAGGCAATGAGTAATATGAAAAAATGACTTGAAGAAATGTGGTCTCATGGTGATGGAATTCCATTCCATCACCATGAGACCATATTTCTTTGAGGCATTTTTCTAAACAACTCACTGCCTGAAGAATAGAAACCAACCCTTTAGCCAAAATTTCCCTTCAAATTATTTTCAAGGTCCTCATCCTCATCCTCAATTTACCAATCCATGGAACCTTCCACCTTTTATTCCACTTTTTCATGTCCCCACCCCTCCCTCTTCATGTCATGATCGCCCTCCATCTCATAACCAAGACCACACTATACCATCTACCCAATCCCAACATAATACCATAGAGAAGGCAATGAACTGTTTGAAAAAATGACTCAAAGAAATGTGGTCTTATGGTGATGGAATTCCATGACACATTTGTTTGTAATGGAATTCCATCACCATGAGACCCCATTTCTTTGAGGTATTTTCTCAAACAGTTCATTTCCTTCTCTATGCTACCACAGTTATCATACATGTTTACAAAAGCATTTTATCAAATGGTTCACTACCCTACTGCTATGGGTAAAATCCTAAAAATAGGTGCTTTCGAACAAGCTATGGATAGGGAAAATAGTAAGCATGATAGTCATAAATATATAGTTTAATAAGTACTCAAAAAAAAATCATTATCTCATACATTATAAGCCATGACGTGGATCACTATTGTAGTTTTTGTGATTGAATAATTTGTTGTTTTATTTTCAGATGTTGGAAGCGAATACACCTCTAAATTTTCATAGGGAAATGGAGCTCGATTTTTCATTTGCTATAGACTCCTCGATGGCTCTCATAGAGGAGGTATGAGGAAAATTACTAAATTTCAATTTGCATTCATTGTTGTAGCTGTTAGTGAAAAATCAAACCATTATTGATTCGTAGTAAATAATTTATCTTTAGATGATTTCTACAGGGCTTCAGCACACCATAGCACGGGCATGTGAATATTCCCTCGAGGAGAGAGATCGTCTATTGGCGCTAAGTGATTATTTTGTTAAATATATAATTTTTTATAATATAATTTCTATATATTAATGTCTTTACTTCTTATTGTAATAGATAAAGCTTGACTAGGAACTAAACCCTAGAAGGAGCACCAGGAACACTCCTCGGTCTTTGAATAAATGAGTGACAAACCTATCACCATTTGACTGATAAGTAAAGGGAAATAATTTATTTCGAGAGGATGCAGAGCAATGCCTTTTAATTTTAGAGCCCTTTGTTGTATGCATATATGGAATTTTTTTACATATTTTGTATTGGATATATTTGAAATTGTATGCCTATATGGAATTCTTGTAAGCCTATATGGCTAATTTGTATATATTTTATACTTATATCGACATATATTGATGTATGCCTACATGGCTATTTGGTTAATACAAATCTTTTTTTATCGATGGTGTCCATATTTGTATTAGAAATCCATGGTTCAATAAATATGAGTTACGTGTATTCAAGTGTATACTTTACAACTTACATGTATTCTGATGTATACTTTGTGACTTACACATTTTCATGTGTATACCTTGTATTCATGCATATACTTTGTATTAATTTGTGTATACTATGTATTCATGTGTATACTTCAAAGCTTACGTGTATTTGAGTACGTGTGCTTCCCTTATTCACAATTATGTTTAACTTATTCATGTGTATACTTATTAATTGGTTAGCCCTAGCATTGATCATGATTATCCTTCATGATTTGTCTTGAATATTTATTGATTGATTCTAAACAACTTTAATAGTTAATACTAAACAACTTCAATATTTCTAGGAATACTAGTAGAGTTACAAATTACAAAATTGCACAAATTGAAAAGAAAAGATTAACTGCAAATAAATGCACTGATTATTAACTTGATAATTGATTAAGAATGAGTATACTATATATCAAGAGATGAGCCTGCTAGAATGGAAATTTCCAACTAGAAAATAGGAAAAGCATTCCCAATACTTTGAAATCAATAATCCACCCAAAATTGCAACGAGAGAGGACTTATTTAAGATCCTTGAGTAATGTATTTCATAATGCTCCCTTGTTCTTACATATCTCAATTCAGTTTGATTCAAATATTTCCATCAAATGCTTTATCTAAAAGAAAAAAATATGTTTTCAATTGGTATTCCATGAGATGTTTTATAAAAAGATTCCAATATATTTAATTTTTTGATTGGAACAACTCAATTAAGAAAAGGATACATAATCTTCACAACACTTGCAAAACATAATATTCATAGTAGATGATGAGTAGTTAACTTCTTGACACATTATCATACAAACATTTATCGTCAATATTCTTTAAACATTTTTACAACATAATCCTCACAATATAGAATGAATTGTTATGTTCTTGATCCATCACCATATAAACACATTGAAAGATGTATATGTCAACTTTTTGCAATATTATTTCTTGTATAGGAAATTGACCTGGGAGAAAGCTTTATAATTTATAATACAAATAAGAAATGAACTCAAGGGTAAAAAATTTATTTATCACACCAAATAATAAATGTACATGAGAGCATCACTTGTTTCTCTTAGACTCCAATTTTCAAGCATAGCAAATCATTTCAAATGAAAATGACAAAATGCTTCACAACCAAAGTTGTTAACTGAGGAAAAATAAAATTTTTCCAAGTTCCACCATTGTAAGCTTTTACAATTGGTTGTATATTGTTGTAAGGGAAAGAAGGATAATTAAAAAACATCTTGCGCTTGCTAGACTTGAGGATGATCATATTCTTTTTGTGTGGAAAACTTGAACTTTTCAACTGTCGTGTGAATGTTTCTCTTTTTGATTGTTTTACATGCCATCATAAGGGATTGAGCTATTTGGGGGAAAAAGAGGACCATTCCTAGTATAAATGTACCTATCAGTATGCGTTGGAACAATTTTTTTTGGTCACACAAGTTGCAGAGCGAAAGTTGCACCACTTTGCAACTTTACACTGCTTGCATTTGACACTTTTTCCATCAAGTGAAAACTCAACACCACGAGAAGATGACTCTGAGATAACAAAAATCAATAGAGGTTATTGTAGAAGATCCCAATGCAATCTCATTGGCTAAAATGGAGAGTTCGGAAGAATCACAGTTTTCGAGTAATAGCTCGTTAAAGATTACAACCACGAGCCAGTTGAATATGGCTCAGAGTGATTCAACATGTTTGGGTGAAAAAGAGGACCATTCCTAGTGTAAACGTACCCATCCAGACACGTTGGAACAATTTTTTTGGTCACATGAGCTGCAAAATGAAAGTTGCACTACTTTGCAACTTTACACTACTTGCATTTGACACTTTTTCCATCAAGTGAAAATTGGACACTATGAGAAAATGACTCTAAGATAACAAAAATTGAGGGAGATTATTGTAGAGGGGCCCAACATGATCTCATAGGCTTAGAAGGATAGTTCGTAAGCATCACATTTTTTGAGTAATAGCTCATCAAAGATTGCACCCAGTTTTCACTTTGGATCCTTAAGGGATCAAGCCAGTTGAATGTGGCTCAGAGTAATTCAGTGTGTTTGGGTGTAAAAGAGGACCATGTCTAGTGTAAATTTCCCCATCTGGATGTGTTATAATAGTCTTTTTGGTCACATGATTTGCAGAACAAAAGTTGTACCACTTTGTAACTTTACACTACTTGCATTGGACACTTTTTCCAACAAGTGAAAATTGGACACCACGGGAAAACGACTCTGAGATAACAAAAAATAAGAGAATTTATTGTAGAGGGGCACAACATGATCCTATAGGATTAGACAAAGAATTCATAAGCATCACAGTTTCTGAGTAATAGCCTGTCAAAGATTGTTTCCCTTTTGCACTTTGGACCCTTAAGTGATTGAGTTAGTTGAACATAGCTCAGAGAAATTTGGCATATTTGGGTGCTAAAGAGGACCATTCCTAGCATAAATGTACCCATTCAAACATGTTTGAAAAGTTTGTTTGTTCACATGAGTTACAAAATGAAAATTGCACCACTTTGCAACTTTACACTGCTTGCATTTGACACATTTTCCATCAAGTGAAAACTAGACACCACAAGAAAATGACTTTGAGATAACAAAAAATGAGAGAGGTTATTGTAGAGGGGCCCAACACAATCTTGTAGGCTTGTAGATGGAGATTTTGTAAGCATCACAGTTTCTGAGTAATAGCTTGTCAAAAATTGCTTCCCTTTTGCACTTTGGACCCTTAAAGGGTCGAGTTGGTTGAACATAGCTCAAAGCGATTTGGTGTGTTTGGGTGAAAAATATGACCATGCCTAGCATAAACATACCAATCTAGATGCATTGGAAGATTTTGTTTGGTCACATGAGTTGCAAAATGAAAGTTGCACCACTTTGCAACTTTACACTATTTGCATGACACTTTTTCCATCAAGTGAAAATTCGACACCATGGGAAAACGACTTCGAGATAACAAAAACTAAGAAAGTTTATTGTAGAGAGGCCCAACATGATCCTATAGGCTTAGATAGAGATTTTGTAAGCATCATAGTTTTTGATTAATAGCTCGTCAAAGATTTCTGCCCTTTTGCACTTTAGACCCTTAAGGGATCAAGCCTGTTGAACGTAGCTCAGAGCGATTCAGCGTGTTTGGGTGTGAAAGAGGACCATATATAACATAAATGTAACCATATGGATGTGTTGGAATATTCTGTTTGGTCACATAATTTGTAGAATGAAAGTTACACCAATTTGCAACTTTACACTACTTCCATTTGACACTTTTTCCATCAAGTGAAAATTGGACACCATAGGAAAATGACTCTGAGATAACGAAACCTGAGAGAGGTTATTGTAGAGTGTCCCAACATGATCTTGTATGCTCAGACAAAGATTTTGTAAGTATCACAGTTTCTGAGTAATATCCTGTCAAAGATTGTTGCCCTTTTGCACTGTTGCCTAAATTTTTACCCTCTGGCTCAATCAGGCAAAGAAAATTGTGTTATTTATTCCAGAAGGCCAAATGAAGTATTTAGCCTAGGGAAAATGTCATGAATCTGATGCTAGGTCATGGGGAACTCAGTGAAGAGGCCTACCTCACTCTGGTTCAATATGAAAATCTTCTAAGGATAGAGTCGCCAAGACCCTAGGATTGTCACGGCGATCACAGGTCTTCTGCATTCTTCATTCGGCAGGACAGTCCTATTGTTTTGGCGACTGTCGAGGCTTCTACCAGCTTATGTCTTGGTTGTCGAGGTTGTGTCTTACCGATCTCAACATGTCTCCCTGACTATGTGTATAGTGGTTCATCGGCGAAGCTAGATGATATCGGCGTTATGTCTCAGCAAGGTTTTCTTGTCTCGCCGACCGGAGAAACACAGGTTCCCTTCGGCATGAGTTGCGGCATCGGTGTATGGTCATAGCGATTTCTCTTAGTCTCACCGACAGTGTGAAAAATGATTTTCTTTTGGCATGAGTTCACTTTTGTCTCATCGATCAGCAACATATAAGGTGTTATCGGCAAGAGTCTTACCGAAGAGGTAGAATCACAATAGGATGAATGCTCTCAGGATAGGTTGAGGCCGTCAACAAGATGTCTTACCAAAGTGTGAGTGTCTCAGTGACAAGAGCAGATATTGAGATAATATGATGCATTCGGTATGAGTTTGGACGAAAAGCCAATGTCTTACTGACCAGAGGGATGTTCTCATCAGTGTAGGTTGGGGTGATCACCGTAAGGTTTTGGCGAGTGACCTTTGGTCTCGCCGATGGAAAATATGAAGGATCCTTGTCGGCGTAATAGTTGCCTTGTCTTGGTGACTCATAATGCATTGAGATTTCTCGGTGTAGCAAGAGCAGTCTATGTGAGGTCTCCCTGACGAATGAAAGCTACAGGGACACACTTGGGACAAGGAAATTCATCGATGGGAGATACATTATGTCTCAGTGACCCGAGAGTGGTTGAGATCTTTCTGAACAATAGGACGCATTCTATATGATGTCTTGCCGATAGTGGAATGCCACAGTGATGGAAAATAGATGGACTCATTGGCAAGATAAAGCATGGGGTCTCGACGAAATATTTTTCTGAGATGAAAGGGTTGTGCCCACACCAAGGCAAAGCAAACGCATCACTGGGTAGGATGGAGGCTATCACCATAAGGTCTGGCCAACAAGAAGTCTCCTCAACACATAGAAAAAGGGCCCTCGGTATGTATAAGGGATCTCGTTGAGATATCTTAGCGATGATAAGAGGTCTCCCCAAAATGATGGGCCTTCGGCATAACATTTGAAGTTGCCAAGAGCTCTTCCTGACTGGTGGGAGTCTTAGCAAAGAAAATAAGAGCTCAGACAGAATGAGGATGGGGTCGGCAAGACGTCTTGCCGACCAAGCAGGAGCTCTCCGAACTCGAAGTGAACTTTTAGCAAAGCAGGGAGACTTTGATATAGAGTCTCGGTGATGGAGTGTGTCTCAACAACAAAGGTAGATGCTGATATGACAGAAGAGAACTCAGTATGACTGTGGGGCTTTCGACAGGATGTCTTACCGACCATGGGTGGTCTCAGCGATAGAGGGGATCTCCACGTGGCTCGTCAATCCACTGATCTCTTGGCGATAAACGGTGTCTTGTCGATGGTTCTAGTAGAATCGGTATCATTCTTTAGGCTTGCTAGGAGCTCTCAACGATGGCTCCATGCTATGCCAATACTTGTGAAATATTTAACCGCATCGGGGAGACATGATCAGTGTCTCACCGATATGCGGTTCAATAGGGGAAGTTTTGACCACCCGAGGAAGCCGCGTGGATTTCACTCAACCAATCAAAGAGATCTGAAGGTAAACTGTGGTGGTTTAAAGAACATCAATAGGGTGAAGGGCAATGTGTATCTGTTGTAGGCTCAAAGCATTCAAGGTGCAACTAAGGTAGCTCAATCAAACATGACGACAGGATTGGAATGAATGTAGTAGCTGAAGATATCTGAAGAAGGCTTCCTCGGAGACGACTCTTCACCGTCATGGACATGCAGGGGCTTCAACATTAATTTTGATCAAAAGATCTAAGATAGATCTTTTTCTGAATAGGAATATTTTTGTAAGCCCTAATGGGCCGATATCAATCTGTATATAAGAAATTTTTGCCTTTTTTGTAAATAGTTCTGATTGCACACTCTGAAGAGTTAGTGATTTTCAATCAATCCTTTCTCAGTCAATGTATGTTTTATGTAACTCAACTAGAATCTTGAATACAACATATATTTTACCTTGAAATTTCATGTTCATGTTTGTATTGATCCTCATTTTTGTATCTTTCTTTTGTACATGCAAGTTTATAAGTATGTTTTCACATTTCTGCATTTGTATCTTAAGGTTGTGAAATTGATCTTTCCTTCCCAAGGTGTATTTGTAGGCCAAACCTGGTAGGACTAAAGCATTAAATCTGAAAGAGGTTGTTCTGGGTATGTAAATCAATTGAATTAGGCTTTCAAGAGTGTGTCCTTACTGTGTTTATTTCATGATTTCTCATTAATACAGTGTATCACCATAGGTTTAGTTTTTCCATTTTTATGCATCTCCTATCTTTCCTCTCAAAGAAGTAATAGTTTAGGTGATACCCAAAGGAAGTCGGCCTTCTCCATAGGTTCATTTTAGCTATAGGTGACCCACAACCTTGAGATGATCCCATGTTGCTCTAGAATGCTCAGTTTTTGTAAACTTTGCACAGCGTGCAATTCTAGGTGACAACAGTTTCTGGCATGCCTGGTGGGACTGGAATTTGTTTTAACTACTAGTTTGGTATACAACCAGTGAATTATCAGGCTTTATAGAAGCCCTTTGGCATACTTGGCAACTCCAAAAAGAGGAAGAACTCCAGAAATTCATGCCTTCTATAGTATATGAAAAGAGTGCAAACAAGAAGCAGCTCAGGCCCTTTTGAATACTTGCAGCTATCACCACCAAGAAGACAAGGAAAAGTTAAGGAAAGGCCGAGAACAACAATCATCCATTCTAGAAGAACTCAATCCACTCCTCCACCTATAAGGTCTCAGTTCGTTGCACCAACAAATCCATATCAGATACCTTCAATGGCCGCTCCAAGGAATCAACCCTTTGTTGCTTTCAACAGAGGGAGTCCTTTGAACTTTGTGCAACATAATGATATTCCAATGGCAACCTTGAAGAGTCTACCAATTTTCATGGGAGAAGATCAAACTACTCCCATTGAACATTTGAGAGATGTTGCTTCATTATGCAGAGTCCACCACATAACTGAAGAGGACATTGTAGTGAGATTGCTAGCTACTTCACTGAAAGGAAAAGATGTGCAGTGGTACAGGAGCCTACCCGTCAATTCATTTGCAACATGGGATGATTTTGGGGAAAAATTGCATAAGCAATTCTAAGACAGGTCTGACAACTTGTCTCTATTGGAGCAACTGACTAAAATTAAGAGGGCTCTGCAAGAGCAGATGAATGACTTCAACTTTAGATTTCAAAGAACTTGGGATAGAATCCCTACAACGGTGAGGCCACCTCCAGAGTATGCATTCCTATACTTTTTGAGAGCTCTGAACAGTGATATAGCTGTCATGATACAGTCAATGGGAGGAGTGTCTCTACTAGATTCCTTTGAAATAGCTATTAGAGCTAAAAACAGCTTAATACAAGCTGGAAAGCTTGCTCGCAGGCCACCAATGCCAATATTTACAGAAATTCATGCAAACATCCCTTTGAAAATACCTCCTTTCACACCTCTACCAGCTGTACCAACACTACGAGCTGTTGTTCAAACCATTGACAAGCAAGAAAATGTTGCTTCAAGCTCATCAAATGAATTACAAGAGATCAAAAGTCTTTTATAGACTTTTGGTAACAAGTTGGTGAACTTGGAAAAGCAATAGACCTATTCTAGGCCTTATCAACAGGAAAATCAAGCCTCAAGTTAGCCTTTTCAAGGTCAACAGCAACAATTCCTAGGGAATAAACAGCAGTATCAGGGCCCAAGACAGAGTGTGAACACAAGGCCTTTTCAGGCCTATGCTCCAGCACCTGTTAGTGCAGTCAGGGACCTGGTTCCCACTCAAAACAACTTAGCAGTTGATTATGAGTGGTGCTACCCTTGTAACCAGCCTCATAATCAAGCCACTTGTTCAAATGGACTCATCAATCAAGCACTGATGGTACAAAATACTTCAAGTTCGCAATACAGTGCATGCAGTGATGCATCTTCACAACATCAGGACCAATTCAGCAATGATACAACCCTGCTTAATTGGCAAGGTCAAGAATTATGTGGGTTGAATGAGGATAGCTCTCTAGTTGCAACTAACACCAGGGCAAAGAAGAGATCATTTGAGCTTGACCAAGTAGCTGATAAAGGAAGGGAAACAACTATGGAACCATCTACCTCTCGAGTGACTAGTGGTGGGCAAAGAGATTAGCAACTCCTAGACAAGGACCAGCCACGCTTGCAAGCTAATCATACTGGCATAAAGGTGCACAATAAAAATCCAATTGCACCTTTTAACATTCTTGATAGCATGAAAAGGACAAATGTAACCATGTCTATGTGGGATTATTTAGTCATCCCTGGTCAAAAGGATATGTTACAATCAGCCCTATCAAGTTTGAAAATGTCTGATAAATCTGAGCCCCTAATAGGTTAGGTTAGATTCGTGTTAGCAAATGAATCTTAGGGAAATGATCAGCAGCCTTGCATAGAAAATGAAAAAGGAGTTAAACCACCTCCTTTCTACGTGTCAGTAATTATCGGTGATAAATTAGTCCATAACTGTATGGTACATAGTGGAGCTAGCAGCTCCATCATGCCAAAATAGATTGCTGGCAAACTTGGGCTAAAATACCAGCCTTTGGAGAAGGGAGTGATCCAATTAGATGGCACTTCGGTTAACACTTTGGGTATTATCAAGGATTTAAATCTCACTCTCCATGCTTGTCCAAACTTTTTAGTCCCTCAAGACATATGTGGCATAGACCTTCCACCTTTCTTTTCCTTGTATTTATCTAGAGACTTTACAACCAAGATAGGCAGTTATGTATCGGTCGATTGGTCACATATGCTATTTAGAACAAGATATGGGACTAAGGTTACCATCAAGTCTAAAAGATTGGCCAAAGACCACATTGAGCCATATAACCCAAGCCCCATCCATGCTGCTCTTTCTGCTACAAATGCAAATTGTGTTGTTTTTACTGACAATGAACTAGCTGCTGCTCAAGAGCTCCAATAAGAAGTTGTTCCTAATGTGCTGCTGCATGAATGGGTGGTTGAAAATGTATCGGATAGTCCTGTAGACCTCATTCAAGATGCTGGTATGGGCAACTATGTCATTCTTGAGCCTGATACAGAGATTCCAAACCTGGAGAAGGATGTAGATCAGTTATTGCAACCGCTTAATGGACTTTGGGAGATGTTCTTTGATGGTTCTAGAAGTAAAAATGGAGTAGGAGGAGGTGCAATTTTTATTTCTCCACAAGGTGATAGGTACTACTCTACATTCCGTTTTGCTTTTGCATGCTCTAATAACACTGCTGAGTATGAAGGCCTTGTTCAAGGTCTAGAGTGGGCAAGAAAGAGAGGAATAATCAACTTGAAAGTCCATGGAGATAGTGAATTAATTGTTAATCAAGTAAGGGGCTTGAATGTTGCTAAAAATGACACATTAAAGTCTTATAGAAACAGAGTGTGGAACATACTTGAAGATTTTGATGCCTTTAATTTAGTGTATATCCCAAGAAATCAGAGCAAACACACTGACAGGCTTGCAGCCATTGGAGCACAATTTGATATTCCAAATGACATCAGAAAAGAGAAGGTGCAGCAGTATGTGAAGGTTGTAGTCAGACCCTCGATTCCTAACAACAACATTCACTGGCAAGTCTTTGACAGTGATGAGCAGATCATTTCCTTCTTGCTTGAGGAAGATTAGTTCTCCATGGTGAATCAAGCAAAACTCAAGTAGCAGTATGGTGATCAGGTCATATAGCTGAAGAAAAACAAATTTCCCAAAGGCTTGGTCACCTTAGAGTCAATTTTCAGTACTGATGATCAGCTCAAAAAGGGTAGAGCCGGCCTACAAATCAAAGAAGAACACTATGAAGAGCTAGATATTTTCAAAGGTAAACTTCTTAAGATAGGAAAACTTTGTTCACCTAAAGATAGACAAGCTTTTGTTGCTTTGTGCCAAGAGTTTCATGATGTCTTTGCTTGGGATTATTCAAATTTGAAAGGATTTGATCCCCATATTGTTCAACATACAATTGAATTAGAACCTAACGCCAAGCTAGTAAGGTAGAAACAAAGGCCCTTGAACCCTAAACTTGAGCCCCTAATGATTAAGGAGTTGACTAAACTAGTTGAGGGGGGTATTGTCTTCCCTATCAAGCACACTTCATGGGTTTCTAATCTTATACTGGTTAGAAAGAAAAGTGGTGAGATAAGGCTCTATGTAGACTTCAGGGATCTTAACCGATCCTCTCTAAGACCACTACCCACTGCCCTCCATGGAACGAATCTTACAAGAGGTTGTTGGTTCTGAAAGGTTTTCCTTACTAGATGGTTTTTCAGGATATAATTAGGTGCTGGTTAAAGAGGAAGATCATTTTAAGACTGCTTTTACAACTAAATGGGGCACCATGGCATACAAAAGGATTCCTTTTGGTTTGTCCAATGCTGGTGCCACGTTTCAGAGAGCCATGGACATGGCATTTCAAAGTTTGATCAACAAGATTATACTGATTTACCTAGATGGCATCACAGTTTATTCTAAGAATGTTGATGAACATCTATTACATCCTAGGCAAGTGTTTGAAAAATACAGAGAGTTCGGTATCTCCCTCAATCCAAAGAAGAGTATCTTTGTTGTCCATGAAGGGAAACTATTATGACACATAGTGTCAAAGTAGGGAATCACTATTGACCCTGAAAGAGTCAGAGCCATACTTGAGTTGCTGCTGCCTAATCACAAGAAGGGCCTACAGAGCTTTCTGGGACAGTTCAACTTTCTGAGAAGGTTCATTCCAGATGTGGCGAAAGTGCTACGACCTCTAACAACCATGCTAAAGAAAAATGCAGTCTTCAATTGGACAAATGAGGCAAAGCACAGTTTTGGAGAAATTAAGGAGGCATTAGCATCTGCTCCGACATTGGTAAACCCTGACTTCTCTAAAGACTTATTTTTATATGCTTTTGGTAGTGGTGGTGCAATCTCTGCTATGCTGGTTCAGAAGAATAGTGACAATTTAGAGCAACCCATAGCCTTCTTTAGCCAAATACTTGTTGATTATGAAGAAAGGTATGCGTTTGTTGAAAAGCATGTTCTCTCTGTGATTAGAAGTCTGAACAAATTTAAACCTTTTCTTTCAAACAATAAGGTTCATATTCTGGTTGCACACTCAAGTGTGAAGGAATCTATGTTGAATAAGGATCTAAATGAAAAAAGAGCAGGGTGGATCACTAAGGTCATGGAGTACAATGTAGATATCAGCATCACCAAACTAGTTAGAGGTAAAGGTCTTTGTGAACAACTTGCTTCAAGGTCGAGTAGTGAAAGTGAACTAGAAAAGGATGTTGTGCCTGCCAATACAAATGAGCCTCAGAATGCTCAAGATGATGTTCCCATAGGGATAACTAATTGGGTCCAAGATATGACCCAATTTCTACTAATTGGTCAAGCCCATTAGGTCTGAATAGAGCCAAAAGAAGATACTTTAGACTGCAGTCCATACCATATGTGCTAATGGGAAATGCTCTTTTTAAAAAGGATCTGAATGGTGTCATGTTAAGGTGCATTCACAGTGACCAAATTGAAAAGGTGCTTCATGAGTTTCATGATGGAGCTGCAGGAGGACACTTTTCTCCCAAAACTACTACCTAGAAGGTCATGAGAGCTGGTTACTACTGGCCCAACTTGCTCAAAGATGCATATGTCTGGTCAAGAAAATTGATGAGGGCGTAGCCTAAGACTTAGAAAATAACCAACAAAACAAGAGAATAATTTTATTATTCAGAAAATGGAGCTTCTTACATGTAGAGGATCTCAAATCCCCAAGTTCTACAACACATGCAAGTTACAGGAAGCTACAGAATCACCCTTTCGCAATATGCGAGCTTGTTCCCAAAAAGTTTCCCAAAAATTAGAAGCCCACCCATAAATAGAGATCCTCTTTAGTTTGGAGCCAAAACAACATTTAAACTTGAGTTTAGATGGTTTGGTGCTGAAAAATTACAACATGAAGTTCAAATTTCAAAAGAACATTTGCAATTGTATCTTCTAGAAAGTGCGTCAGCTTCTCGGGGCCATAACTTTTGATCTGGGACTCCAATTCGTGAACTGTTTGAACCGTTGGAAAGGTCTCAAAGTCAATAACGCGCTTGAAATCACTATGCCTATTTCAAAAAATTTTGGGGCCATTTCGAGAAATCTAAGTTCCTCAAATCTAACTCAGAAGATTTTCAAGTGCAAATCTAGGAAACTAAAATAGCAATATCTTTCAACCCAGGAATAGAAAATAAAAACTGTGAATTGCGAATTTCATTATGACGAAAAGGGTATCTAAAAATGTAAAAACATCTAAAAACTAAGAAATATGAAATTTAACTATTTTTGGGTGATGCAAGATTGCCCTTACACCACTGGATGCTCCTGCATCAAAAATGCATCAAATGTGCTCTTTTTTCAAGAAAGGAAAAGTTGTCCGCTATGCCCCTACATCCAGTTCAAGTGGAGTAGCCCTTCATGAGATGGGGCATTGATTTTATTGGACCAATAAATCCACCTTCCAGTGCTAGTCATAAGTGGGTACTTACAGCCACTGACTATTTTACAAGGTGGACATAAGTAGTTGCATTGAGGGAAGCAAAATAATCCTTAGTGTCGAACTTCTATGAAGATATAGTCACCAGGTTTGGAGTGCCTGACTCCATCATATCTAACAATGCCCTTGCATTCACAGGTCTAAGTGTAACCTACTGGGCTATTAAACATGGCATTCATTTGAGTACATCTTCAAATTATTACCCTCAAGGTAATGGCCTAGCTGAGAGCACGAATAAGAACCTCATCAAAATTATTAAAAGAACCATAGAGGACAACCAAAGGACCTAGCCCAGTAGTTTAAAGAATGTACTTTGGGTAGATAGAGTGACCCCTAAGAGGTCTGTTGGTAATTTTCCATATATGTTGGTCTATGGCAAAGAGGCGAGATTGCTACTATCTGTGGAGCTTCTAGCTCTAGACATCGTTCATCAGTTGGAGATGCTTGAGGGACAGGACCCAATGTTTGTAAGGTATGCAGAGCTCATGGAGCTCAAAGAATCAAGGGACAGAGCAATGAAATATTTAGAGTATCATCAGCTCCAGACAAAGAAGACATTCAAAAAAAGGGCTATAGAAAATTCTTTTAAGGAGGGAGACCTCATGCTCAAATGGGATGTTCTGAAAAGCAGACTAGCCCATCACACCAAGTTCGACAATATGTGGACTGGTCCATTTATTATCACAGGCTATAAGGAGCACAATGCATATCAACTAGCTACAATAGAAGGTGATTTGCTTCCTATCCTAGTCAATGGGATACACCTTAAACCTTGCTTTCAAGCCTGATAAGTGCCTCTATTGTACATAATAGTTTAGGCTTTATGTTTTCCATAAGCGTTGTTTCAGCACAGTATACATTTCTCTTTTAGTTTCCCTTATCTTGTTGTTTTGGCAACCTGTTGTGTCCTATAAATCTCATGAGGTTGAAGCCATGTGCAAGACTAATATTTTGTTTGTTTTCTGAGCCTTTTAATGAATCCATGCCCAATGGATAAACCTAGTCACTAGTTCTAATGTTCACCAGGCAAACATCCCATAAAGGTTGCCAGAATTGTTGCCTAAATTTTCACCCTCTGGCTCAATCAGGTAAAGTAAATCATGTTATTTATTCCAGAAGGCCAAATGAAGTATTTGGACTAGGGAAAAGGTCATGAATCTAATGCCAGGTCATGGGGAACTCAGTGAAGAGGCCTACCTCACTCTGGTTCGACATGAAAATCTTCTAAGGACAGAGTCGCCAAGACCCTAGGAGTGTCACGGTGATCATAGGTCTTTTGCATTCTTCATTCGGCAGGACGGTCTTATTGTTTTGGCGACCGTCGAGGCTTCTACTAGCTTATGTCTTGGTTGTCGGGGTTGCATCTTACTGATCTCAACATGTCTCCCTAACTATGTGTATGGTGGTTCATCGGTGAAGCTAGATGATATCGGCGTTATGTCTCAGTCAGGTTTTCTTATCTCGCCGACTAGAGAAACACAGGTTCCCTTCAGCATGAGTTGCGACATCGGTGTATGGTCATAGCGAGTTCTCTTAGTCTCACCGACAGTGTGCAAAATGATTTTCTTTTGGCATGAGTTCACTTTTGTCTCATCGATCAGTGACATACAAGGTGTTATCGGAAAAATTCTTACCAATGAGGTAAAGTCACAACAGGAAGAATGCTCTCGGCATAGGTTGAGGCCTTCGACAGGATTTCTTACCAAAGTGTGAGTGTCTCAGCAACAAGAGTAGATATTGAGATAACAGGATGCATTCGGTATGAGTCGGGCCTACAGGCCAATGTCTTACGGACCGGAGGGATGTGCTCATCGATGTAGGTTGGGGCGATCACCGTAAGGTTTCGGTGAGTGACCTTCAGTCTCGCTAATGGAAAATATGAAGGATCCTTGTCGACGTAACAGTTGCCTTGTCTCAGTGACTCAGAATGCATTGAGATTTCTCGGTGTAGCAAGAGTAGTCTATGTGAGGTCTCCTTGACGGATGAAAGCTACAGCAGCACACTTGGTATAGGTAAATTCATCAGTGGGAGATACATTATGTCTCAGTGACCCGGGAGTGGTTGAGATCTTTCTGAACAATAAGGCACATTCTATATGATGTCTTGCCGATAGTGGAATGTCACAGTGATGGAAAACGGATGAACTCGTTGGCAAGATAAAGCATGGGATCTCAATGAAATATTTTGTCAAGATGAAAGGGTTGTGCCCACACCAAGGGAAAGCAAATGCATCACTGGGCAGGATGGAGGCTATTTCCATAAGGTTTGGCTGACAAGAAGTCTCCTCAACACATAGAAAAAGGGCCCTCGGTATGTCTAAGGGATCTCACTGAGATGTCTTGGCGACGACAAGAGGTCTCCCTGAAACGAGGGGCCTTCGACATAATAGAATGAGGATGGGGTCGGCAGGACGTCTTGTCGACCAAGCAGGAGCTCTCCGAACTCGAAGTGAACTTTTGGCAAAGCAGGGAGAATTCGATATAGAGTCTCGGTGATGGAGTGTGTCTCGACAACAAAGGAAGATGCTGATATGACAAAAGAGAACTCAGTATGACTATGGGGCTTTCGACAGGATGTCTTACTGACCATGGGTGGTCTCAGCGACAGAGGGGATCTCCACGTGACTCGTCAATCCATTAATCTCTTGGCGATAAACAATGTCTTGTCGATGGTTCCAGTAGAATCGGTATGGTTCTTTGGGCTCGCTAGGAGCTCTCAACGATAGCTCCATGCTATACCGATACTTGCGAAAATATTTAACCGCATCAGGGAGACACGATCAGTGTCTCACCGATATGTGGTTCAATAGGGGAAGTTTTGACCACCCGAGGAAGTTGCATGGATTTCACTTAGCCAATCAAAGAGATCTGAAGGTAAACCGTGATGGTTTAAAGAACATCAATAGGGTGAAGGGCGATGTGTATCTATTGCAGGCTCAGAGCATTCAAGGTGCAGCCGAGGTAGCTCAATCGAACACGATGATAGGATCAGAATGAATGCAGTAGATGAAGATATCTAAAGAAGGCTTCCTCGGAGATGACTCTTTACCGTCATGGACATGCAGGGGCTTTAGCATTAATTTCAATCAAAAGATCTAAGATAGATCTTTTTCTGAATGGGGATATTTTTGTAAGCCCTAATGGGCCGATATCAGTCTATATATAAGACATTTTTTCCTTTTTTGTAAATAGTTCTGATTGCACACTCTAAAGAGTTAGTGATTTTCAATCAATCCTTTCTCAGTCAATGTATGTTTTCTATAACTCAACTGGAATCCTGAATACAACATAGAGTTTACCTTGAAAGTTCATGTTCATGTTTGTATTGATCCTCATTTCTGTATCTTTCTTTTGTACATGCAAGTCTATAACTGTGTTTTCACATTTCTGCATTTGTATCTTAAGGTTGTGAAATTGATCTTTCCTTCCCAAGGTGTATTTGTAGGCCAAACCTGTTAGGACTAAAGCATTAAATATGAAATAGGTTGTTCTAGGTATGTAAATCAATTGAATTAGGCTTTCAAGAGTGTGTCCTTACTGTGTTCATTTCATGATTTCTCATTAATACAGTGTATCACCATAGGTTTAGTTTTTCCATTTTTATGCATCTATTCTCTCATTCCTCTCAATGAAGCAATAGTTTAGGTGATACCCAAAGGAATCCGACCTTCTCCAGAGGTTCATTTTAGCTATAGGTGACCCACAGCCTTGAGATGATCCCATGTTGCTCTAGAATGCTCAATTTTTGTAAACTTTGCACAGGGTGCAATTCTAGGTGACAACATGCACTTTGGACCTTTAAGGGATCAAGCTAGTTGAACGTAGGTTAGAGTGATTCAACTTGTTTGGGTACAAAAGAGGACTAGACCTAGCATAAATGTACCCATCTGAATGTGTGAGAATAGTCTATTTGGTCACACGAGTTGCAGAACAAAAGTTGCACCACTTTACAAGTTTACACTACTTGCATTTGACAATTTTTCCATTATGTGAAAAATGGACACCATGGGAAATCAACTCTAAGATAACAAAAACTGGTAGAGGGGCCCAACATGATCCCATAGGCTCAAACAAAGAGTTCATAAGAATCATTGTTTCTGAGTAATAGCCTGTCAAAGATTGCTACCCTTTTGCACTTTGGACCCTTAAGGGATCGAGTCAGTTGAACATAGCTCAAAGTGATTCAACATGTCTAGGTGTGAAAGAGGACCATTTCTAGAATAAATATACCCATCTAGATGCATTAGAATAGTTTATTTGGTCACATGAGTTGCAGAACAAAATTTGCACCACTTTGCAACTTTACTTTGCTTGCATTTGACACTTTTTTCCATCAAGTGAAAACTAGACACCATGGGAAAAAAACTCTGAGATAACAAAAACCAAGAGACATTATTGTAGAGAGGCCCAACAAAATCCTGTAGGCTCAGAAAAAGAGTTCATAAGAATCACAATTTTCAAGTAATATCCCATCAAATATTGTTTCCCTTTTGCACTTTGGACTCTTAAAAGATCGATTTAGTTGAACATAGATCGAAACGATTTGGCATGTTTGGGTGCGGAAGAGGACCATTCCTAGAATAAATGTACCCATCTAGATGCATTGGAATAATTTTTTTGGTCACACAAATTGCACAACGAAAGTTGCACCACTTTGCAAATTTACACTGCTTGCATTTGACACTTTTTCCATCAAGTGAAAACTGGACACCACAGGAAAACGACTCTAAGATAACAAAAATTGAGAGAGGTTATTGTAGATGGGACCAATGCAATCCCATAGGCTTAGATGGATAGTTTGTAGTTGTTATGCCTTGTATAACCATCCCATTTTTTTTTTGGTAAAAATGGGTCCCCCTTGTGTTTGTTTGTCCTTGGTGTTCTTGTTTGGGTCTTAGGAGTTGTTCTTTTTCTCCTAAGTCCTTATTTCTTTTGCTTTTTGGGTTCAGATTTCAGGAGGGAATATGCACTTGTTACTTTTCACAAGGTTCAAGTCCTAGTCTTGGCCCCGTCTTTTGCCTTTTCTTTTCTTTGTTTGTTTAGTTTTGGATCACGTACCAACATTCACACTTGTTACTTTGCAAAGTATAAGTTTTTGTGCATGTCCCAGTCCTAGCCCCTCTTTTTCCTTGTGCATTTTTCTCATGTCAGAGTTGGGTTTCAGACCTAAAGTAGAACCAAGAACTTTTCAAAGTTCTTGTTCCTATTTTTGGCTTGATCCTGACGTTTGACTCCTTTTCATGTCTTTCTTTGCTTCAGGATTGGACTTCGAAACATGACTCAAACTTTGCACCTTTTTGAAAGTTCTAGTTCCTTTGTATGTCTCGATCTCAGGTCCCATTTTCTTTTTCCTTTCAGGATCGGGCTTCAAACCGTGACTTGTGCTTTGAATTTTTTGAAGTTCTAGGTTCAGTAGACAACCCAATTCTGATCCCCGTGTTGTTTTGTTTGTTTGTTAGGTTTCAGGCTATGGGCTGTCAACTGAACTTTGCACCTTTATGAAATTTAAATCTTGGTCCATTCCCAAATCCTGACTCCCACTTGCCTTCTTTCCTGCAACCTTGTATTTATGACTCCACTTGAATCTTGAGACTTGACCAACCTGCCATTAATGCCATAACTGCTAACACACGTGAACGAGTTTAAATCTCACCGCTCCTTGATTTCCATCCATTCTACTTTGAAGATTTTGGCAAAGAGAATGAGAGCGATGCAAAGCTGGGGTTTGAGGAGTTCACTGTGATTTGTCAATGTGCTACCAAAATTCTCATGTGCACTCAAAGGTAGGTGTTCTTGCTTCCATTTTTGTCCTTGTTTTCTTTTTTTTGCTTTTGTTTTGGTCGCTTTTGTCTTGCGTGTGTGTTCTTGTTTCCTTTTTATTTTTCTTTTTCTCGTTCGGCTTTGTTTTGTATCTCTGTGTTTTCTTTTGCACCATTTGGTGCAGTTTCCTTTTCTCTCGAATCCTTTTTGTGTTTGTTGTGTGTTGTTTTGTATTCTCATGTCGTTGCCTTATCTTAGTGTCATGGGATTGTCCATCTCGATGTACCCTAGTTGTCTAGGGTTTTTCTCTACGTTCGGGTTGGACTAGTTTGAATTTCCAATTTTGAAGTGTTGAATGTTATAAATCGAAAGTTCTTGATCCCACACATAACCCAGTCTCGAAGGCATGATTTTGGATACTATCATATTTGTTACCACCTTTGTTATCCATCTCCCTTTTGATTCCTAATCCCCACATGTATATTGGGGTCAAGAATCGAACCAACACTTAGGTTTGACTATTGGTCGGTGTCAGTTCCTCCACTTATCTGATCCCTACATTAGTATTAGGATCGAGGGTTGCACCGATACCATGAGTTTGATTTAAATTGTCAACTAAGTGTTGTTACAAGTCCCACTTCTAACCCCTGCATTACCATCAGGGCTGGAAGTTGTTTTGATACCAAACCTTTAATCCATCGATTGATACATGAACCTGACAACACCCCGGTCCTAATTTCCAACATGTTGTCAGGATCATAACTTAGAGTTGACCCATTCCCAGTGTGTATTTTAATGCTTGGTTCATGACAGAGTCTTGACCCTGACTCCCGATGTCTTATGGGGTTCGAAACTTAGGAAGCTACTAATAGTTTTCAATTTTGTATGGGTCTAGTTTTGAATGACAACTCGATCCTAACATCCAATTCAAAGTCAAGATATGAACTCTACAAGATCCCATTCAGTGATTTTATTGGTTAACTACCACTTCCTAGTCGTGACTCGATCTCAACTCCTAGTCACACTACAGAATCAGACCGTGCACTAATACCCAACTATCATGTGTCTAGGTGGCTAGCCAAGACCTGATCTCAGTCTTGAATCTCAAACATTGCGGGGTTAGACACTGGAATTACATTCATCTTCTTTAAACATATGTATGGTACCTAGCCATGACCCAATCCTGAAACTCAACAAAATTCAGTTTATGGTTTAAAATGACTAGGTTCTTGATTCTGCTTTGAACCTGAGACTTGAAAATGATGAGTTAACTTATTGAATTGAATTCTAACTTGAATTTATGTGGATGTCACGTGAGTTCTCATGTTTAAGCTACTCCTCATATATCTTTCCTCTTTGCCTAATAACAGAAAATTGTAGGATAAATAACAAATGTTGGACTCTGAAGAGGAAGTACATACTAAGGAAGTGCATGCTGAGGGAACATCCGAGGGAACATTAAAGAGGCCCAGAGGTAAGAGATTAAAACCTGAACAAGTGCCTTACATGAAGAAGTATAAGTATCAAGGGAGCCCAGTTCCATCTAAATTTGACTTTAAAGTCACGAACATAACTAAAACATTGGTGGGACATATGGATCTAGAACGGTTCTGCAAAGATACATTTTTAGAGGATGCTATCCCAAGACCAAGGAGAATTGTAGAATTAGGGCTAGCTCATGTAGCTAGTTTTCCTATTGTTGTATAGTGTCCTGAGTTTATCCTAACTGCTGCACAGGCATATAATCCTACTCAAAGACAATGTATTGATGATCAAGGTAATGTTATCATTGATTTAACCCCAACCATGATCAGACATGTCTTTGAACTTCCTCCTTACCCCGATCTTAAGATGACGACTAAGGCTCAGGCACTTGAACTATGGGACATGGATGTGGAAGGAAACAAACAGCTTATCAATAAATAGTGGTTTGATGCAAAGAAAAGGAAGAAAACCAACTTTCACAATCTATTTTTTCAAAACTCAAAACATCTTTGTTTGATTCTTCATCTCAAACTCATTTTTCCCCTCACAAAACCTTGATTCCAAAGCACTCAAACAAAAAAACAAGCCACCAAATCATTTATTGATTCCACAAAATATCTTAGCAACATTACAATTTTTAACCCAAGCCCATTTATTCTTTATAAAATTACAAAAAAATGTAAATAGGTCTACACAATCATATTAGACCATTCTCCAAACTTTATTCAAGACTTTTTATCAAATACCAATTTGTAACCCTCTTGATTGCTCTTCCAAACATTGTAACAGTGTTAGGGCATCACCTAATGAACCAAAATATTCAACACTTACACCTGAAACCTCAATAATCTTGAAGAACACAATATAATTGACTTACAAACCAATTTTCATAGGATTCCAATCAATATAAATGGAGTTATGAATTTTTGAAAGCTTGCTGCCCTATCAAAATCTGAACTTGATAGTTTCTACCAAAATTAGCATAACTTTCTTAATATTCAATGAAATAACCTCAAACTAACGCTAAAAGAAAGATAACTCATTCCTATATCCAACTATATATGGTTTAGTTCATTTGGAGGCCGTACCTGCACGTAAAATTTTCTGCAACATGACTGTTACAGAGAAATCTGAAAAATTGCAGTTAATAAAACCACCATAACTTCCACAAATCAACACCAATCTACATGAGACAGTTTATTTGGAATGTGATTTAGAGTAATAACACATGAAAATAATTATACATGTACGCAAGCCCATACAATGGCTATACAACACCAAAAACTAAAGAATTTCTGTGAAAATATGCATAAAATCATAACTTTTCATTGATCTAACTTCTTTATTCAATCACCCACACCACAAAATGATTAAAAAATCATTTTTAAAGGAATTTAAACCATGTATGATCAGTTTCTAACTTATTTCCAACTTCTTATTATTTATTAGACTCTAATGACCTATTAACTCCTAATTTATGCAACTTTTACACTTTTGCAAATGTGACATTTTGTTGACAATTTTTACATTTTATTTTCAATTACTCATCAAATGAATTTGAATGACCCCTACAAATGGAAAAAATGGAATCATTTACAAAATAGAGTCATGGTGATGTGAAGGTGCTCCTGCACCAAATTCCCCACCAAAAATATTTCAAGTCCACTTGAAATTGTTGATGCCAACAAAATTACCTTCTTGAGATGCCCTGCTACTAATTTGCTTCTTATCACCTTCATTTTCAATTTTGGTTTAAATTTTTACAAGAAAATTAGTAGTCTACCATGCTTCCCCTCTGAATTTATATTCTTCATTACTTCATACACCTCAAGATCATGCTTCTCTCTTTGACCTTCATCCTGCAAACAATCATTTGTCCAAAGCATTAGTAACACAATGAAATGATATAAGGTTACAATCATGTTACTCCATCATGCTGCAACTCCTTGCAAACTCTATGACTAAGTCATCCATGATCATTCCCATAACCAAATCAATTTCCCTAACCTATGGAATCAGGTATATTCTCTTGGTCCTTTCTCCATCTTCATGACTTGGAGTATCTGCAACTTCTTCTTCAATGAAGTATTCCTTTGCATCCTCAAAGGATTCTTGTTCCTTCATTCTGATTTCCCTTCTCCTATTTTTGATTATCTTTTGAATAGGCCAAAAAAATTTCTTGTGTATTTTCAAGTGCCAACTCATTAAGTGCTTCATTTGTTCTATTTTCTTTATGGATTCTAGGAACTCTCTATCCATCCTTTCTATCTCTTGTTTTATCTCAACAATCTCTTTATCAAACTTAGCTTGTCTCTTCTTCTTCTTTATCTCTTCCTCTACTTACAAATTCTTCTTCAAGTTCTCCATCTTCTCAATCAATATTCCTCCTTGCTTCACAACTCATTTACCTACAAACAACCAACAAACCACACAACTACAAAACTACAACTCACAAACCAACTTATCAGCCCAAATCTTTCCCGGGCTCTAATACCAATTTGATGTAGAGAAAAGGAAGAAAACCAACTTTCACAATATTTTTTGTCAAAACTAAAAACATCTTTGTTTGATTCTTCATCTCAAACTCATTTTTCCCTTTACAAAACCTTGATTCCAAAGCACTCAAACAAAAAAACAAGCCACCAAATCATTTATTGATTCCACAAAATATCTTAGCAACATTACAATGTTTAACCCAAGCCAATTTATTCTTTATAACATTACAAAAAAAATTAAATAGGTCTGTATAATCATATTAGACCATTCTCTAAACTTTATTCAAGACTTTTTATCAAATACCAATTTGTAACCCTCTTGATTGCTCTTCCAAGCATTGTAACAGTGTTAGGGCATCACCTAATGAACCAAAATATTCAAAACTTACACCTGAAACCTCAATAATCTTGAATAACACAATATAATTGACTTACAAACCAATTTTCAGAGGATTCCAATCAATATAAATGGAGTTATGAATTTTTGAAAGCTTGCTACCTTATTAAAATCTGAACTTGATAGTTTCTACCAAAATTAGCATAACTTTCTTAATATTCAATGAAATTACCTCAAAACAATTACAAAAGAAATATAACTCATTCCAATATCCAACCATATATGGTTTAGTTCATTTGGAGGCCATACCTACACGTACAACTTGCTGCAACATGACTGTTATAGAAAAATCTAAAAAAATGCAGTCAATAAAACCACCATAACTTCCACAAATCAACACCAATCTGCATGATACAAAGTTTATTTGGAAGGTTATTGAGACTAATAACACATTAAAACAATTATAAATGTACTCAAGCCCATACAATGTCCGTAGAACACCAAAAACCATATTTTTTTTGTGAAAATATGCATAAAATCATAACTTTTCATTGATCTAACTCCTTTATTCAATCACCCACACCACAAAAATGTTTACAAAATCCTTTTTAAAGGAATTTAAACCATGTATGATCAGTTTCTAACTAATTTCCAACTTCCTATTATTGATTAGACTCTAATGACCTATTAACTCCTAATTTATGCAACTTTTACACTTTTTGCAAATGTGACATTTTGTTGACAATTTTTACATTTTCTTTGCAATTACTCATCAAATGACTTTGAATGACCCCTAAAAATGCAAAAAATGGAATCATTTACAAAATATAATCATGTTGATGTGAAGTTTCTCCTGTACCATGGTTGAAGAAAGAAAAGAAGTCAGTAAAGAAGGTGCCACCTAATCCTAAGAGGTCAGACTTTTCTAAGGATATAGGAGATATTATCACACTTTTGGCCAAAGCGTTCGACAAAGAAAATTCTCGTATCTTTGAACACTAGATTTTTCCTTTCATCCAATTGATTCTAGATGGAAAGAAACACTTAGATTAGGGGAAAATCATCTAAGATAACAATCATGACCAACTCCTCAAGGTAACATAGACTAAGAAATTTTATGTCTTCTTATGTCATTTATTGTGCAGCAAGGATTGGACAGTTTCTGGGATTGAACACTCAGGGGTCAATGGATGATGGCTTGGATCAAAATAAGGTTTGGGAGTATTATGACCATCTTGAGCTAAAGGAGTCAGAGAAGCACTTTAAACAAGTCAATGGTGATTTTCTATATGTGGTTATAAATAAGCTCACAGGTGACATTGGTTTTAGATTATCACGGGAAGTAATAGAGTTCATTTGGGAATGGGGGTATTGGTTTATTAAATATCCCAAGACTACTTATTTTAGGTTATTTGGTTTTGATGGCCACCCTTTTAAGTTGCCAAGATGTTGTGGTGATAGGTGGATTCTTATGGAATTTCTAGGAAAGCTGGGGAAGTAAATGTAGTATTCTCCTCACTACATAAGAATATTGCTCATTATTTTCCCTTGAAATTTGGGATTTTACTCTTGTTATTCTTTGGTAATGACTAAATCAGCAATGAAGGAATTCTAGGCTTTAAATTTATAGCAGCACACTTATAGGAAAAATTTTGATTCTAAGAAGAAAATGTATGCATTGTATCCCTCTCACTTTTCTTAGCATATTCCACTTCTTAAGGAATTTTGGGCTAACCTTCAAGATTATTTTGAAGTAAGGAAAAAGGGCTATGAGAGGTTAACAATTCCACATATGAGGGATTTTGATGTTAAAACTAATATTCCTAAAGGCACTATAGATGATGGGATCACTCTTGATCCCCGGTATGATTTGGACAAAGTGGCTAAAAAAGATTGGAGCCCATCAATTGGGAAGAAAAGGAAGTGAATAAAATCAAAAAGTGTCATGGGGAGTGGTAACTAGGAGCTTGAAATGGATTGAACTCCATTTGAAACAACCAAGAGTTGGGGTGTCAAAGAAAAAAGGTTCTAGCAATGAACCCACTTCCTCCGCAGAGACTAAAAAATGTAAAAGGTTGAAGAAAGGTGTTGTAATGGTGGAAGTAGCCACAAAAGAGCCTCCTCAAATAGAAGAAGATGTTTCTTTACAGTAGATTGATGTTGCTTTTCATAAAGCAAAGATTACTTATGAGGCGACTATTGCTGGTGTTACTTCAGGTTTTGCTATCATACCCTTAACCGTTGTTCACCTTGGTGAGGAGGGTTCTACATAAGGACATGTTATTGTTCCTCCACAAATTGAGGGAAGTGCTCCTACCATGCCATCAACTTCAAAAAATACAACTATTGAAATGGAAAAACCTCCTATATTTGATATAGAAAATATTTCTTTAGATTATGAAAGAATTCCATCTCAGGAAGAAGAATAGTAGAGGAGGAAAATTGAGGAGCTAGCTCAGGAAGAGCAAGTGGCTGAAGCATTGAAGAAAGAAGAAGAAAAATCTCACGAGTGAGAATTGAAGGCTTCTCAAGAAAAGGTAGTAGAGGAAGAGCTTTGGGCTAAATTTTTGGAGCAACAAAGGCAAAAGGATGAAGAGGCTACTAAATGAGAGAAAGAAATAAGAATGGTAGAAAAAATAAAAGTTGAGAATGAGAGGAAAGAACATAAAAGGTTACAGAAGGAGCAAGAGGAGCTACAAAGGGATACTTCTTAGCAAACAATTGGAATAATTTCTTCTACATCTCTATCCTCGACACCTCCTAATGTCCAACAAATAGCCACTCACCTAGCTACCCCCACTTGGTTGAAATTGAATTTGGAGAAGAGGCAGAAAGTACAAGCCCATCTTGTAACATGGGATGATATGAGAACTAAAATAGATAATGTAAAGCCTAGGAAGAAGCCTCACACCATACACTCAACCAAGTTAATTGCTGAAGGAGATTTGGTAGCAGAAATTGCTACCCCAATTGTTGATAAGGATAATAGAGTTACAACCCAAATATTATTAGATAAGTATTGATAATCTAGGAAAGAATACTAAAACCCAACAAATAAATTTTATAGATATTCTTGCCACCACCACCAATTCGAGATTGATTAAAGATAAGCAATCCAAGGATGAGCTTAAGGAAGAAGTGGGAAAAATGAAGAGTTTTCTAAAGGAGTTAATTTCATCTACTCTTGAACAACCTGCACCCTCAGAGGCCCCTATTTTGATGAGAAGAAAAGAGGTGGATGGCCTTAGGGTATGTGCAGGATCATGATGGGCCAAAAAGTGGTGATATGATGGGTATGTGTAGGGTATGTGGTTGACGATTTTTTTTTACCCAAAATTGATGTAAAAAAAGGGTTTTTAAAGGAGATTCTCATATTTCCACCAATATAAATTATGCTTTACTTTGAATTTAATAAATAATTATTATTCATTTTCTTTTGAATTATGACTAAAGTCTTGATTGATAGGATGATTGAAAAAATCTATAGCTTTCAAATGGTATCACATTTTTTGAATCTGAAACATGTGTCACATTCTATGCTTTGCATACTATAATTTTTAAAAAAATGAATTTCATGAAGTTTTGACCAAGTTAAGGTGGCCATACATACAATTTTTTATATTTTTAAAAGTTGTAATAAAAAAAATCATAATTAATTATTTACTTGGAAAAAATTACAAAAAACATGCATCACATCGAGACATGAGTCCTCTACTTATATATATATAATATTATAAAAAAAATATTATCATTTTATTATGGTTATGGTGGTCAGATAGACACCTACTTCTTATTTTTTCCCTAAAATTTAAGTACTACATTGAAATTTCAAATTTTCGCCAAATAGATTTATTTTTTTAAATAAACCTAGTAGTTTAGAAACTAAATTCAATTTGCTATAGATTCTATTCTTACATATTTTTGAAATAAAATAGATAACTTATTCAAATTTTTATGTCAAGTTGCCTAACTCTGATTTTTCTAATTTTTTCGCCACTTAAGGGCCTGTTTTTTCCATGATGATCCTGCACATACTCCTTAATGAAATGAAAAGAAGGCCACATGGTTTGATAACTAGTTTAATGTATTTAAGTTAGATATAAATGAGAATCTGGATGAGGGTTTTAAGTGCTATTATGCAGGTCTTAAGTTGGTTAGGGAGATGGAAGAATCCATAAGGAAATGGTGGGAGGAGGAAGAAAAACTCAGGGAGTATTTAGGGAAGTTAAAGGTGATTGCTAAAATTTATGATGAGGAATTAGTCCAATCATAGATTTTGGGGGATGAAGGCCCTGATTTTATTTCCAAATCTATTAATATATCTATCTTCAAAATGTATAATCTCCTTGAACAGAGAATTTCCTTGCTTAAAAGCATTCACAAAATATGGGAACATGCATGCATCTTTGAGGAGATATTTCAAAACTAATTGGTAAAATTTTACCTCCTGAGTAGAGACTTGAATTGTTAGGAGATATAAAAGATGCTTGGGAGGAAAGACTCAATGAAATAATGAAACAAGGAGATACTACTGATCTAACACTCATGGATACGCTATTTGATATCAGAACTGGCATGCGGTGGGCTATCACAAAAAATTGTCACCTAAAAGGCATTGTTACTGCAGCAAGGAAGAAATTTGAAGAGTCAACATTTAAAGTTGACTGGGTTGATGGGTTGGATGATGATGCGTTGAAACAAGTATTCTCTAATTATGATGAGTATCGTGGGACCTCTCAAGAGGGTGAAAAGTGAAGAAAGTGTTTTAGTTATCTTTTTGGACATCAACACTCTCAGGGTAGTTTTTGAGCAGGTGGATGACCATGAGTTAGGGTTGGCAGATCAAGAATAACAAGTGGTGATCAAACAAAGAACTGAGTTGGGACTTGTAGTTTAGATTTTGGATTGAAGAAGTAGGTGGCACACCTATTTATCTACAACAATTTCAGTAGAGACAAATATTTGGAGTTAACTGGGCATTCCTACAATTATGGATTTGGCCCCTAGATTATGGATCTTGAATTTTGATAGGAGGAATTGGTGCTAAATTTGTCTATAAGTAAAAATTCTATCCTTATTGTAAAGGTCATCTAATTGAAGTCAGATCGGCTACCTGAACGAGAGACTAGATAGTTTACTATTTTACAACTTTTTATGCAAAGATACTCAACAATTCCTTTTTACAACTTTAATGCAATTTATGCTATTTTTAGAAGTTTATTATTTTAGTGATGATGTTAATGAACAATGGTTATTTGTATGCCAACAAGATTTTTTGTGCATATGTGTCTCTTATTTGATTAAAATAAATAGAAGATTCTGAATCTAAAACCATTTCATTGAATTATTTGTGGATGATGTTTCTTTATGTTTGTTAATCTATTAATTTTGGTAATGAGATTGTGATATTTTGTTATTTGAAAAGAAGGTTTAAAAAAAAAGTGATGATGAATGGCCGTATGCTTTAAAATTCTCACTATGAATGAATGAATGGTATGGGTTATGTTGTAGATCGTGTGATTCCATGGTTTTAGTTGGTTTAAAATGCTTATTATGAAGTTTACATGTTTGAATTTAAAGAAATCTATGTTCATGTACTATTGTCCTAAGCCTTGTCCTATCTTTTTCCATTTATTTACATCCCCCAAATGTTAGATTAGTTTGTACTATTTAGTTTGTACTCTTTACCAGTAGGCCCCTTGAACATTACAGTTGCATAGTCCACTGAATTATGACAACATACTTGAGAACCAACTATAGAGACCTTGGAAGATAGATAGCTTTAGATTATTTATTTTTTCCAGGAATCAATATTTTGTTTGAATGTTGTGCTACATTGACCATCAACAGAACCGATGCTAGAAGGAGGGCCCAAAAGAATAAATTGGAGCGAATTGGGTCCTTTTCACCCAATGGGTTTGAAAGAGTTCTCAGATCCACTACAAATCCAAAACTATTAGTTGATCTCCAAACCCCTATCAGACCCAGAGCTTGTAAGGTCTTGATTCCACAACCATTAACATCACCACTCACTCCACCCAAATTTCTAGTAATCCCACAGCTGGCACAACCAAACCCACCACTGTAGGGAATCATTCTTGGTGGCATACACAAAATGCCTAAAAATTTAGAGAAATTTTTCCCCAGGTATGCTCATGGAGAGTCACGAAGTGTTGAAGAGTACATACAGGCATTCAAAGATGCCTGTACTTGGGCTCAAATTGAACACCATGATGTTGAATATTGACTATTCCCTTACTTGTTGGGGGATATGGCCTACAATTGGTATCTGAACCTACCTACAAGGTCCATCCAAAGTTGGAAAAATTTGGAAGACGCTTTATTAACCAATTTGGGGTCTATGTCAACCCTACTATCTTATACCACTAATTTGCTACAATCAGGAAAGAACCACATGAACCGTTACCTCTATTTAATACACAATTCCAGAGGATGTATAATTTCTTACAAGATCTGTACTTGGTGGCTAAGAATATCGCCATCCAAGCTTACTTAAAGGACATAGACCTACTGATCAACTTATTTCTCCAAAGAATCTACCTTCCACTATATATTCATTCCCTGTCCAAAGTGTATCACCAGGCCATTAAATTGCAACAGCAGATAAGTTCACAAGCAGGGAGTTTAGGTGGTATTTTCCCTTCTTTAGGATATCATATGCCTAATCCAACCCCTTTGTTCAATATAGTCCCAGGGATGTCCCATTCTATGTATGGAACTTTGGCTGAGTTACAAACTCCACCCCCACTACCATTTTTTAATAGTGGGACTCTAGATTCTCCCCAATAGACTCAAAATTCTCATAATCATGCCAGAGGATCCAACCCCATGACACATTCGTCTGTTGTAGCTACTACAGAAAGTGAGCGTACACCTCATTTGACAATAGAGTTAGAAAATATGAAGAAAATGTTATCTCAAGTGACTAATGAGATGACACAACTAAAGTATAACCCCCCTCAAAATCATAATCAGAACTAGAATTACCAGAATCAGGGAGGGTATTCCAAACAATGTAATTATTCCAACTAGAATGCCAATCAAAATATAAAAAAATTCAAAGTCATAACTTCCCCAACCAAAACTATCAGAACCAAAATAGGGGATACAACCAGAGGTCTAATAATAATAGGTAGTGGAAGATTGTGCCAAACAATTGGGGGAGTTCCCCACAATTATCAAACCAATGAAGATAAACCACACACTACAAACGTTGCAGACTTGAATTTCATGACTAACTAGTGTAGGTTTCATGACACTGCAACACATTCTAAAGTTAATTGCTTGGAGATGGAAAAAATGGTTAAGATTGCACAAGTTGATGCCCCACTACAGGGTGCTCCCAAAAAAAGTGGTGGATCCATGGATACAACCATGGCTTATGAGGCCTGTGACAAAAGATCTCCTTTCCCAAGGAAAGAGGCAAACAAACCATATGAAGATGTTTATGATGCTCAAGCCTTCCAAGCCATAGGGGGTCATTTTATGAGAAATCAGAGTAAAGGATTATTCACCACATCTGCCCCACCTAACACTATGGTTCCCCCTAACCAGAATGCTGACAATAACCCGCCTCCATTGAAAGTCTGATTTGAATTTCAAAACAAAGGTAACTCATCTTTTGTTCCTAAATATCAGATAAAAAATGACATGGGATTCAATTTCATTTCGGAAACGCAAAAACAAAAGACCTCATTGTCATTCTTTGACATTCTGAAGTGATGCCCCACCCAATGCGACATCGTGTTGAGATCTTTGGAAGAGGAAAAATGGTCAAAAGGGAAGAATAAGGTGACTCCAACTATTGACATGAATGTGGTCCTATACAAGGGTAAGACAGGGACCCCCCCAATCCTTTTAAGCCTAAGAATATTTAGAAAGAATCTACATAACTACCTCTTGGATTCTGGACCCTCGAGTAATGGTATTCCTTTCTCTATTTGAAAAAAGTTGGGTTTAAATCTAGTTTAGACTCATAAGAAAGTAATACAGCTAGAAAAAATTGAGGTTAATGTGGTAGGGGAACTATAAAACATACATGTGTAGATTGGATCAAACCTGCAGATCCAGACCTATATGGATATTCAGGTAGTTGATATTCCTAAGACATACGTCATGTTTTTAAGCCAAGATTTGATGAAAAACATTGAAGGTTATCTATCCTTGGACTTCTCACACATGTGGGTGCCATGGAAATGGGTAGCAACTTAGATTAGGATTGAAAGTGAGCCTCGTTTGAAACATATGATCACAGAGTATGACTATCCTAATGAAGTAGCCTACTTTGAAACCAAGATAGGAGTGTATAGGAGAGAGGAAATCATGACCTTTTCAATGTTTAATCCTAATAGCCTACAAAATTTAGAGCACAGTGACCCAATGACCACTGTCAACCAACAGGTTTTAATCAGAAAATTGAAACAAGATAGGCTGGTTCTGGGAGAAGAGGTTGATTTATGGAGTTTTCTACTCCCTAACTAGTGCAGAATCCATTACCAGAGTCATTCTGAGCTGACATGTCAACCTTGTATAGACATTTTGAACCATGTTTTTTTAGTCAAGAGAAACTTGTGAACACCACTCCAAAACATCTTTGAATCGTTTTTCATTTGAGGCTAGAGATGTCACTATTTTGACATGGACCTAGTACACAGGAAGAAGTCTTTTCCAAAACTAGACAGACTCAAGTTTTATTTTCTGATTTGGGAGATAAGGTTGAGGAATCTCAGAAACTGTCTAACACACCTTCCCCTACTAACCTTCCAATGCCCACGAGGTTGCTCAAAATAATAGCCAATTGTAAAACCACTGATCAAGATCAAATGCAGGAACTAGTGTCTGTACATGTTCTAAATCTAAGTGAAATTTTTGATGATCATCATTCATAGTAGCTCTAGGATCTTGAAACCTTCAACCAGTCCAAGTCGCCACCTATTTTTTGCAAGAAATCACCTGCAACTCACCCTAGGAAGGAAAACCCAGCCCAGGACTAACTATAGACCCTCAAATTTGATGGCTCTAAGTCAAAAATAGGAAGTGGAGTTGTAGTTGAACTAATAAACCCAAAAGGGAAAACACACTTTTCTTCTTACAAGTTATAGTTCAGTTGTACTAATAATGTTGCGGAGTACGAAGTTCTTTCCAGGGGACTGATGTTTGTACATTAGAAGAAGGTTACAACTCTGACAATAATGGGAGATTCTGAAGTCATTGTCAAGCAGGTTCACAATCAATACACATGCCATTACAATAGGTTAGTTGCATACAAGAATAAGATATGGAATCTGATAGAAGAATTTGATGCTTTTGGAATAAAATTGATTCCTGGAGAAGATAACAAATTGCAAATGCACTTGATGTTGTTTCTAATACCTTGGAACCCATGTAAGATTCTAAGTTGAAAAGATTCTTAGTGGAGTTAGCCTCAATCCCAACCATTCTAGACAATGTCCAAAATTTCTAGGTCTTTGATGACAACCAACATATGCTTTCCTTCTTGGAAAGTTCAGACATCTTTGAGGGATAAACTATTAATGAATCAGATAGGGATCAGGGAGACTGGGATCCTAAAAATTGTGACATAGAGGGAACAATTAACCTCAAAACCAACAACATTCCTAAAGGAATGGTAGCACTAGAAAGAATCTTCGATTATAATCCTTGAGCCCGTGAAAGGTTACCTATAGATAGTGATGGAGGGAAGTACGAGTTAGAAAATTTGGTAGATTCAAGCCCTAAGAAAAATGTATTTATTGGAAAAACTTTCCCAAAACACATTCAAGATAAAATCTTGACAGTACTTTAAGCAGATATAGCAGCGATTGCTTGGGGGTATGAAGACTTGAAAACCTTCGATACTTTGGTAATAACACATACTATCCCCTTGAAACTTGAAGTGAAGCCCTTTCGTTAAAAGAAATGCCCAGTGAATTCCCTAATTGAGCCCTTAATTCTAAAAGAAGTGCAAAAGTTGCTATCGGAAAGAATAATTTTTCCAGTAAGGCATTCAACGTGGGTTGCTAATCTGGTCCCTTATCATAAAAAGAGTGGAGAAATCAAATTATGCGTTGACTTTAGAAACCTTAACAAAGCTTCAGAGGATGATTACCCTCTTCCTTCCCTTAACGAGGTGTTGCAGATAGTTAATGGCTCACAGATGATTTCGTTCTTGGATGGATATTTAGGGTACAATCAAGTGATAGTTAACTATGAGGATAGGATGAAGACCGCCTTCACTACCAAGTGGGGGAAATTTTCATACCAAAGGATGCCATTTGGTCTTATCAATGCTAAAGCCACCTTTCAGCACATGATGGATGTGGCATTTAAGGATTTGGTAGGTAAGTGTATTATCATATATATGGATGATTTGATTGTATTTTCCAAGAATAGAGAAGACCCCACTACAAATTTTCCAAAGGCCCTTGAAAATTGCATAAGATATGGCATGTCCCTTAATCCAAAGAAGTGTGCATTCAAAGTTTCAGAAGGGAAATTTTTGGTCCACATAATATCAGAAAGGGGGGTTTCAATTGACCTAGATAGAGTGGAATCTATTCTGAAACTGACCATGCCAGGCAGCAAAAAGGATATGAGGTCTTTCTTCAGAAAGATAAATTTTGTAAGGAAATTCATAACTAGATTTGTGAAGATCGTCAAACCCCTTAATGAAATGATGAAGAAGGATTCAAAGAATATTGAGTGGATAAATGAGGCTAAGTCTACATTCTCACAAATCAAATAATCTATATCAAAGGCACTAGTTCTAACTAGCCCTAATTATCTAAATCCTTTTTATATTTATTCTTTCGCATTTGATCATTCTTGTACTGCTATCTTGACACAATGGAAAGGTGAAGGGGATGAAAGGTTGATTGCTTTTATGAGTTATCCATTTAAGAATATTGAAATTAGATACCCATCTTTGAAAAAATGGGCCATCATGTTGGTGCAAGTAGTTAAAAAGTTTAGACATTATATTCTCTGCAGCTAGATCATTGCCATAGTTCCTGACCCTATAGTGAAGTCTCTTCTTTTGCAAAGTGAGATAGGTGAAAGAAGAGGAAAATGGATGGAAATTCTACAATAATTTGACCTTTAAATCCACCCGATGAATTTAGTCAGAAGAAAAGGTTTATCTAAAGCTATGGTAGACATTGATACCAAGATTACTTGCCAATAGTACACTGTGCAATCATTTACAAGTGATCCTTGGTATGTAAATCTGATCTTCTTACTGCTGAATAACAAATGTCTAGATGGAATGAATACTATGCAGAGGAGAGCATTGAGACTAAAGATTTCTCATTATATGCTCAAAGAGGAAGCTTTATACAGAATAAATTTTGAAGGTGTCTATCTACGTTGCCTCAATCAGTAGCAAGCAAAACAATCCACTGTTGAATTTCATGGCAGACATGGTATGGGGCATGATTCTATTGATTCTATGACACACCAAACTATGGGATTAGTCTATTATTGGCTCCATGTGTTCTGCGATGCCCACCAACATGTTAGAACATGTCATAAATGTTAGACTTCCATATCTAGGGAACGCAATCTAGCAATGCCCCTACAACTAGTATACATGGTAAGACCATTCACCCAATGGGCATTAGACTTTTTCAGGGTGATTAATCCAAATTCATCTGCAAGTTAGGTTTATTTTGATGGCAACAGATTACTATACTTGCTGGACTGAGGCTTTTCCTTGCAAGAACAACACCACTAAAGTTGTCATTAAGTTCCTAAATGAATGCATCATTACCAGGTTTGGAGTACCGTTCACCCTGGTATGTGATAATTTCCCTACCTTTAGTCACGACCCTATCACGACTCCCTGTCACACTATGGGATTGGATTGTTCACTAATACCCAACTCTCATGTGTCTAGGTTCCTAGCCAAGACCCAATCTCGGTCTCAACTCTTGAACACTATGGGGTCAGACTCTAGAATTGTATAAAACTTCTTTAAACATAGGTATGGTACCTAGTCATGACCTGATCCTAACACTGGACAAAATTTAGTTTATGGTTTAAAATGAATAGGTTCTTCATTATATTTTGAACCTGAGACCTGAAAATGATGAGTTAAATTATTGAATTGGATTCTAACTTGAATTAATGTGGATGTCATGTGAATTCTCATGTTTAAGATACTCCTCATATATCTTTCCTCTTTGCCTAATAACAAAAAATTACAAGATAACTAACAAATGTTTGACTCTAAAGAGGAAGTACATACTGAGGAAGTGCCTACTGAGGGAACATTCGAGGGAACATGAAAGAGGCCCAGAGTTAAGAGATTAAAACCATAACAAGTGCCTTACATGAAGAAGTATAAGTATCAAGGGATCCCAATTCCATCTAAATTTGACTCTAAAGTCATGAACATAACTAACACATTGGTGGGACATATGGATCTAGAACAGTTCCACAAATATACATTTTCAAACGATGCTATCCCAAGAGCAAGGATAATTGAAAAATCAAGGCTAGCTCATGTAGCTAGTTTTCCTATTGTTGTATAGTGTCCTAAGTTTATCCTAACTGTTGCATAGGCATATAATCCTACTCAAAGACATTGTATTGATGCTTAGGGTAATGTTATCATTGATTTAACCTTAGCCATGATCAAACATGTCTTTGACCTTCCTCCTTACCCTGATTTTAAGATGATGACTAAGGCTCAGACACTTGAACTATGGGATAGGGATGTGGAAGGAAACAAACAACTTATCAATAAATGGTGGTTGAAGAAAGAAAATAAGTCAGTAAATAAGTTGCCACCTAGTCCTAAGAGGTAATTTTTTTTTGAGGATATAGGAGATATTATCACACTATTGGCCAAAGCATTTGGCAAAGAAAATTCTCATATCTTTGAACACTAGATGTTTCCTTTCATCCAATGGATTCTAGATGGAAAGCAATGCTTAGATTGGGGGAAAATCATCTCAAATAAAATTCATGACCAGCTCCTCAAGGTAACACAGAATAAGAAATTTTATATGTCTTCTTATGTCATGCATTGTGTAGCAAGGATTGGATGGTTTCCTAGATTGAACACTCAGGGGTGAATGGATGATGGCCCAAATAAAAAGAAGGTTTGAGAGTATTATTACTAGCTTGAGTTAAAGGAGTCAGAGAAGCACTTTAAATGAGTCAATGTTTTTTTTCTGTATGTGGTTATAAATAAGCTCACAGGTGACATTGGTTTTAGATTGCCATAGGAAGTGACGAAGTTCATTCAAGAATGGGCATATTGGTTTATTCTATATCCCAAGACTACTTATTTTAGGCTATTTGGTTTTGATGGCCACCCTTTTAAGTTGCCAAGGTGTTGTGGTGATAGGTGGTGTTGATGCCAAAATTTGACAAGGTAACAGTGTCTTATGAGAAACTCAGTTTATGGGGGACCTTTTGCACTAAACTGAGTGATCTCTAGATTTTTAAAGAAGTTGGCTTCTTCTATAATGGGTCTTTGGAAAGGGAAAAGGAAAAATATATATAAAAATAAAGCCTAATCTAAGGTGATTCACCAAGACTTAATGATAGGCACAATAAATCATAGATCTAAGGGCCTGATTGGTATTTGTAATGTCCCCAAAAGGTAGAAACTAAAGATTAAAGCATAAATAATCCATTCATTGACATAAAATAACATTGCATACATTCCTACTACTAAGAAGAGTCATAAGACATGATCTAGACCAGAAAATTTGCATTCAATTTATAGAAGGTTCTCAAATGAAATATCTAGACAATAACAACACAATCTAAAGTTAATTAAATAGCATGAAAGAACATAAATGATGAACAATTGGCACAATTTGAAAGTATTTACAATAATAAAGGCCTGGTGTCTTTTCTAAAATCAATGTTCTTCTTAAAATATGGACCCTTCCCTCAAAATAGAGAGAAATATATATAGTTGGAACTCCCATTGCCTTGTCGAGCAATAACAAAAAAGATTTTAGGATCCTTGGAAATGATGCAAAATCAAATATTCCTCCAGGTCATTGCAATAGAAAAATATTTGAAACCAAGCATCTAGTCACTCCAAGCCTAGGTGCATCCTTTGCAATGATGGCAGCAGTCCCGACGAGGTCAAGCAGGCAAGTTTCATTACCCTGTAAAGAGAAAGCAATTATGACATGCAGCAACCAGTCCTAGTGTCTATTTCACTTCATCCATCACCCCAAATACAAAACCCACTGAAGAAACACATGGCAACATAGTGCAGCCCATGTGAGGCTTTATCTTTTTCCATCGAAAGCTTACGCTAAGGTGACACATGGCATGTGGGTAGAGCTCTACTCAAAAGTGAAGGGAAGCGATCATCAATTGTGTGTAGCAATGATACCTAGTAGCATAGTGGGGCCTCTTTTAAATGCGAAGGAAGGAAAAAATTCAGGGAGCACAAAGCAGACACATGGAGGAAGCAGTGGATTTTAACAAATAAGATCGAGTGGCTCATTTGCAATGCGTGGGCCAATACTTAACCAAAAAAAGAAACATATACCCGAAGGGATTTTACTAAATATTTATTCATAGCTTTTGGTGAATACCAGGGGTGTTTCACTTAAGGAACAAAGAACCAAAAATTTCTTTGGTTTGTAGACCAAAGCACCATTCATTGGGTGATAGAGTCAGAGCTTGAAAAGAGCCACCTACAGGGGTGACCAATCGTCCTCAAATGGGCTTATTATGTTGTGCAAATTATCTTGTGCTCCACCTAGGTTGAGTGCTTCCTTATAGGGCAGTGTCTCGAGCAAACCATCCCTTGCCTTGCAATGGAAGAATAACTGTGCAAGTGGATGAATAACCCCCTCAATGTTAGTTGCAGTGGGAGGATGGTTGAAATTCTGGAAAGCATCTGGATCATTTTCCTTCTCTATTCTTTCTACAATCTTCTCGGTTGTAGCAATAGATCCATCTTCAAGGAATGGAGATGGAAGACCCATCTCACTTAACCTAAAGATACTCTCTTGCATGTTGTCCATTGTCTAGCTCAGAGTAGCTTTGGAAGCCTTAGTGCATTTGAAGGTCGAGTGGATATGGATAAACCTATTTTTTGTCTGGGCGACAGCATTCCGATCTTCAATTCTTTCCTTGACAAGGTCTTCATCAGAGATTGAATACAACTTCGTGAGAAGATTCATTGCTTATGGAACCCTTTCTGAGATAAACCGCGAGAACTGCTCAATTGTAACATGAACATCCTGGCTTAGTTTTGTTGCCTTGGAAATGAATCGGAGCATGGGCTACAATGTTAGCAAAAAATTTTAATCTTTTCCCAATGAGAAACATACAACTGTCTAACCAATGGAATAATATCTAGTTGTGTAGGGGAGGCCAGGAGAGAGATTTTTAGAGAGGTGATCTCCACATCCTTTGAGTTAATGATCTCAACCAACTTTGTACCTTTTCTTTTTTCGGACGCCAGTTGCTCCCCAGAGTTTCTCATTTCTTTATGTCAGTTTTCCTTGGCTCAGGAGTGGTTTTCCAATTGCATGTCCAGAGAGGACTTTGTCTCCTAAAGTTCTTTATCTAATTCGGCCATTCGGCCCTCAAATTCGGCCCCTTTCTCATGTAGCTTTTGCTCATATTGAGCTTGTTGATGCTCTAAGGCCTCATTATTTTGTGTCATCCCTTGATCATATTCAATGCGATGCTGCTCCAACTCCTCATTCCTTAGCTGCAAATTTTGTTTCGCCAAAGCCAATTGGTTCTGGTATTCTTGATTCTTAGTATGCAACTCATTAACTATAGTAGGGTCGATAGTTTGAACCTTCACAAGCTCCCCCTAAAGTCCATTCCTTTCCTCTTCTACTGTTAGCACCCTCTCTATTAAGTGTGCAACATCTTCTTCTATAGTTTTCTCCCTTTTCTCCAAAAAACTAGCCTTTTCTTTTAATGATTTAAGCTACTCATCCACTTTCTTTATCCAGCGACTAGTTTTAAGGAAGTCGAAGGTGACCACTCGTTACGTTTCCTCCATAAGATCAACTTTATCCTATGGTTGGTCTGCCTTCATGTCAAGCCATACTGCATACACTTTGTATTCTTTTGTGTGCATCTCCCCTTGTGGCTTGGTTACTATAGAGTATGTGGTTGAAAATTTTAGCTCTTGTTGGGTCTCATCATAGAGAGTTTACATCTTTGGTTCTTCAAGCCTACTATCATCTTTTTCCTTGCACTTTTGAATTCTATTTGTGCATGCTTCCTTTTCGGAGTCATTATATGCCATGAATTGGGCCAGTGAAAGGAGCACTGGCAAGTAGGGCATATGGATAGGTAATTTTGATAGGTTGGGGCATTTTCTTTTTCTAGAGAGTGATAGTTTGTGGAGAGAAGGGAGGCACATTCCAAAGCTTGGTTTGAGAACTAGTAGAAGGGTTTGTCATTTTCCATGGTTCAATTGGTGAATGAATAGAAGGACTCATGGGCTAAAATGGTGGAGTTCCCATCATGGAGTTTGTCTGCTATGAGAGAAAGGGAGGATTTGCAGGGATAGTGGAAGTAGGGGTGCCAGCAGTAGGTAAACCTTCAGAAAGTGAGGCAAGGAAGGATTGAGTGGCAGTAGTTGGTGTAAGGATTTTTGGAGGAGTAAAGGGGAATGGAGTGGCCTGTGAGAACTAGGCGAAACCTCCCATATGCATTGGATCAAAAGTGGGAACCAAAGAGCCAACACTCATGGTGGGGGTTGCCACAAAGATGATGGAGGATACCAAGGATCGAGAAGCAAGAGAAGAAGGAAAAAAAATACCTATTGACTGGTTGATGGTGGTTCTTGACTCGTTACCAGCTCTTCCTCTCCTTCAGATGCCTGGCTAGCTAGGAGCACCTAGCTTGCGACGGGTTCTCATGAACTCTCTCCAATAATGGCTTATGTACGTCGCCACTTCGCAGGTTGGGTTTCCCCAACCTCAACAGTTACTGTCGGTTGCTGATCTAACACTCTAGTCACCTTAGTAGCCCAAGTGAGTGTGTGTGAGGCCCTTGATACATTAAACTGCACATTTGTAGTTACATAGGTGGACTATCCTATAGAGCTTCTCTCTTGCGGTGTGGAGGATGTGAAAGTCCCCGCTTCTTCTTCTTCTTATTCTTCGGACCCACCTCTCAGATCATTTTCTTTATTGGTGTTGGAGTCAGAGGTTACATGCTCATCATCCCACAAATTTTCAAATACTTTTTCATCCTTCAAGCTTCCATAAGGAGAATCCAACTGTCTCATTTCTTAGCGATATTTCTAGGAGGCTCTTATTTTCTCATCTTTCCATTCTTTTTCTTTTTACAACTTGTTGTACATGGTGCACTCCATCTGGACACTATCCTTAGCCTCTGTAATTCTGAAATAAAATTTGTGCCATAGCTCTTTGTCATCCTATGTGGGGATATGTGCTAGCTCAACAAAAATTTCATTCTTGTCCTCCCGCGGGTTGCACCTCTTTTCCCAGTAGGGTCAAGGAGAGTGAATAAGCTTCATGTGTGGTTGTGGCAGATCATTGAAAGGATTGTACTCTAATTTATCACATATTAAAACCAACCCTAAATGAGCTAGTTTATCCTGCAATAGCTGGTGCGACTGTTTCTTTGCCAGGGCCACTATTTTGAAACTATTTGGACAAGTGAAGAATCCCTTCCTCTTGACACTTTGGCTGTTGTAGAAGGTGTAATCGATAATGCACACTTGCCAATACATTTTGAACATGAGCACCCTATTTGTGACATAGGATAGGAGTCAAAAAGGTTGATCAGTGAAGCCCCGCATTTGGAGGATTGTGAAATCCACTCCGAAGAACTAGTCACAAGTGGGAGTGAAACTCTGAATATATCCAGTTTGATCTATGTTGAGCCAGATTATGTCACCACCTCCTTGTAAATCTTGCATAACCAGAGTTATAAAGAAATCTAAAAATGCATAGTAGTCATTGTAAGCATAGGAATGAGTTAAACCATCTAAACATGCTTCTACACCTCTAAATAAGACATTGCATCTAAGATTTAAGAAATTTAAACTAATTTAAACTAAAAATCTTTAGAAATATGTCCTATTGCTCTCTAACTCTAAAGATATCTCTAATCTACTTTGCTCTCAGATTTTAGAAGCTAATTAAACCATTGAAATGATACTTATAGAACGAGAATTCAAATTAATTCTATTCCTATATGATTAAATAATTAAAACTACTATAATGGCTGCCATGACTGCAAATGCTGAATGCTGGATGAATGCTGAATGGATGTTGGATGAATGCTAAATGCTTGAATGTTGGATGACTGTTGGATGCTTGGAAAACCTACAGAGTAAGATTGCACAAGTTGGGATCCATTTCCTATAGCCAAAGACCTGTATTTATAGCTTTTACGGTAGCACATTTGCACAGGGATACGGGATAAGAGGCTAGGATTCAATCTAGAGAATTGAATGGCATGGGATGAGAAGATAGAGCTGATCATGGAGGATTGTTTCTCCCCATGAAAACACTAGGCAAGATGAGAGGCAAGGTGGTTGGAAGAAGATTGAGAGGACTTCCTGCAGGTTTGTCCCCGAAACTCTTCCCGTGAATGACAGTAAAATTAATTAGATTTTAAAATTTTAATTTTATTGGTGAGTGATAAAAGGAATATGATTTATGCATAAATTTAAATATTTTTGATTTATTTAAATTTAGCAAAAAGAGGATTGAATAATTTAATAAATCAAACTATAGATTTTGTTTATTAAATTAAAATAAAAGGAAAATGATAATTAAATAAAAAGATTTTAGAATATCTTTATTTAATTAAGAAGAAATGTGATGAGGTAATTAAATAACACAAATTATTTAAGTTGTGTATTTAATTTATGATAGAAGTATAAAAGAAGTAATAATAATAATAATTAAATAAAACAAATTTTTTAATTTTGTTTGTTTTAATTAAGAGAGAAGTAATATGATGAAAATGATAATAATTAAATAAAAAAAAGTTTTTAGTTTTGTTTATTTAATTAAGAAAGAAGTAATATGATGAACTTAATATAAATAAATATTTCTATTTATTTACTTAGTAGATGAATTTAAGATTAATTAATCAAATAAGTCATATTTAATTAATTAGATTCTCCAGACCATTTTTAGGTGTCTACATTTTGCCCCTCTTTGAAGTGATGTGTTTACGCATTGCTTCGAAGAATGATTTTTCCTCAACTGCCAGTATTGACGAGGAGTTTAAAATATGCCCTTGATTTGCCCCAGATGTTGAATTTTGAAATGATAGCGATATATGCCCCCTCGGGAGATAAATTGAGGAATTTTGAATTTTCTTATGATTTTTCAAAAAATTTGAATTTTTATGATGATTTGATGATGAATTGGTGAAGAAACAATTTATCTCCTGACAAAATTGTCCAAAAATGCCCCTGTGATAGGTAAGAATTAATTCTTCAGAAAGAAAAATAAATAAATCCCATGCAAATCCCACAAAAATAACCTATAAAAGCTCAAAAGGTCATTTTCAAAAGTCATTTGTGCATTTGACTTTGATAAACTTGTGATAGAGACCCTTAGAGTGTTTAGAGCATCAGGATGTTGATTCCTTACCACACCCACCGACTCGAGCATGTGCGACGTCACCAGCGTCCGGCCGACTATGGACCTCTGGTACGTACCCCAAATCCTCCTCGTAATTCGTGCTCATACTTTTTTTTGTTCATTTGCACGTGTTTTCTGTTTTAGCACCTGACAAACGCGGTTTAGCGCCTCAGTAATCTGTTTTAGCGCATCATAGTTTTAGCGCGCCAATTGAAATCTATAGCGCGTCCATAGATTAGGGTAGCTTGTCAGAGTTTTAGCGCGTTGGGTCAATTTTGTAGCGCTTCAATAGGATTTTGTAGCGCGCCACTAGAAATAGCGCTTTAAGTAGATTTTGTAGTACGTCAGTAGGATTTTGTAGTGCTTGGAAGTATAGATTGATGAAAAATTGTGCACTTTAATTTTTATTTCATCAATTTGTTGTTGATTCCATCTATTTTAGTTTGATCTTGACTAAATAAATGGTAAACGATCTCATGATGAGCGAGATACATTGATTGATAATAATTACCCTCATGATAGGCGAGGAGTAATTAAATTTTTTGAAGGGATAAACCTGATTGATAGATGAGGGTTTCTTCTTAATAAATTGATAGTATGATAGGTAAAGCATAATTTATTTTTTTTAAATTGATGACCTCCTAATGTTTGATATTTCTTATTGATAACGTATTGATCTATCAAATGTTCTTTTTGTATGATAACAGGAGCATTTAGATGTTATCCAGGTGCGAGAGCAGTTCCCCTGGCCTTTTGATATGATACCATGACTTTAAGCGGATGAGAGGCAACATATTACCGATTGTGATTTAGCCTCATTACTGGATATGCCCCATATTAGACTTAATAGGGGTCTACTGACAGCTTTAGCAGAGCGGTGGCATAGTGACCACAACACCTTCTACTTACCTACTGGCGAGATGACCATGATGCCAGAGGACATATGGCATATTCTTCGCATTCCTTTTGTTGGGGAGATTGTCGTGCATGATTTAGAGGAGGTTGGTGGGGTAGATTCTATGCGAAGAGTTTTTTAGGATCCCCATATTGCGGGAGAGTGGGTTCCATGGGTAGAGATCTATGATTCATATGCTCCACTTCCTTCAGTTTTGGCCAGCTTTATTGGTGGATTCCTTTATCCTAATAAGAGGTCAAAGGGTCTATCTCTTGGATGGGGTCAAGTATTAGAGGGTATGGTGGCCCACAGGATGAGATATGCTTGGGGCATGTGTATTCTTGCTCAACTATATCATGATTTACACTGGATCGTGTACCTCAGAGGTAGCAGTTTATCAGTGGGAGCTACACTTCTTCAGGTATGGGCATGGGAGCATATTACTGTTACGCGTCCTGTGCTGGTGTTATCGATACTAGCGACGAGACCTTATGTGTTTCGCTATAGAGGCAGGCCTACCCAGCATATGATGGGTAAGCTAGATTATTGGAGGCAGATTCTTGATGATGTGGAGACAGTGACCTGGAGTCCCTATTTAGATTGTGATGACTAGGATGATGATGATATCGAGTTGGTATTTTTGGCCGATTCGATGTATTTGATCAAGAAGAGCCCTAGGATTTTGGAGCGATTCCTGTTTCGCCGCATCTACAAATAGTATGGGATTGTTCAGTGTATGCCACAGGGAGTAGCACACTATGGACGATGACGGGTAGATGCCAGTGATTGGGGTCCATGCTTGCCTTATGGGGCACTTGTTGAGGGTTATCGTGCTCTACAGCCATCAGCATGGGATATGCGGTGAGACATTGTTGAGGCACCCGTTACTCCTGAGTACAGACAGTATTTGGCTTTGTACCCTCCTCCTCATATTACCATTCCAGATGAGCCAGTACCAACACCGGCACCAACACCAATAGCTGTAGGAGGTGGTCAGGGTGGTTAGAGACGGAGGAGAGAGGAGGATGTAGATGTGGACGTGGAGGGTAGCGAGGAGAGTGACAATGATGAGAGTGATGATAGCAGTGAGGATGGCAGTGATGATAGGAGTGATGATGATGGCGGAGATGGGGGAGACAGAGCATAGCAGGTACTTCAGATCCATTGACTAGAGCACCTCGTAAGAGGCAATCCGTTGCTTCCTCATCAGCAGAGCAATCAGAGGTTGCGGGTTTATGTGTGCAGGTTCAGACCTTACAGGGACAGCTAGCACAGGTGCAGGGATTATTAGCACAAATGCAGGCCCAGATGCAGGCACAACTAGCTACTGCATAGACACAGATTACCTCTCTGATTGGTGAGAGAGATGAGGCCATACAGGAAACAGTGACAACACAGGATTAGTTAGCAGGTGTATGAGCACAGTTGACCACTACCCAGGCACAGATCACAACCTTGACTGCAGAGCGAGATACTGTCAGATAGGCAACAGAGACAGCACAGGCTACTACAAAGAGATTGCAGAGAGTGGTAGATGGGACCTATGTGGCAGATTACATGCGAGAGGCTATGCGGGCAGGTGCTAAGATTGAGTTTTACAGGAGCCGTTATCATGAGCTCTTCCCCCCAGAGCAGAGAGTCAGTTATGCCCAGTCTCGCTTAGAGAGGACTCGTTCGAAGACAATGAGCAGAGGCATGACACAGCCTCTCTCGAGAGATCCGAGAGATCTGAGAGATCCTGGGACATCTAGTGGTGGTCATGATACTAGCATGAGACCTGCTCCTTCTGGTGCGAGTACCACTTGAGATCATTTGTGTACCCTTCGAGAGATATATACAGCCATTTTTGATATGATGTTATTTTCATCCTTTTCAAACTTCATTGTATACTTGACACTTGATGAGATATATATGTGCAGCAGTTTGATTGATCTATGATGTGTTCTACATGATTTATGTGATGGATGCATTTTAATTTTTATGTTTTATGATGATTTATTATACTAGATTGTATAGATGCATTAATGATGATGTGATATGATATTGATGATGTATTTCTTTTCTCCATGAAATGCAATGCATAATATATAAAATGAGATGTAAATGAATGATGTATATAATGAAATGTAAATGAATGATGTACGAATGAAATGTAATGTATGAGATGTAAATGAATGATGTATGGATATGTGATGTAAATGAATGATGTATATAATGAAATGTAAATGAATGATGTACAGATGAAATGTAATGTATGAGATGTAAATGAATGATGTATGGATGAAATGTAATGTATGAGATGTAAATGAATGATGAATGTAATGAGATGTCATGTGATAGATAAAATGATGTATGGATATGTGATATATGATATATAAAATGAGATGTAAGTGAAATGATGTATGTAATGAATGAGAGGTAAATGAATGACATATGGATGAAATTTAATATAGAATGAGATATAAATGAATGATGTATGGATGAAAATGTAATGTATGAATATATGATATGTGATAGATAAAATGAGATGTAAATGAAATGATGTATGATAGATAAAATTATGTAAAATGCCTTCCATATGTATGCAATGAATGATGATTTTGCAACTACATGATAATGATAATGTGATGAGATGTAAATGAATGATGTAACATAATGTGTATATGATGTCATGAAATGAGATGTTTATTGTGAAATTTATGATGAGATGAAGAAATGATTTTATATGCATGCCATTATGAAAATTGTATTTGTCAAGTATACTCAATCTGTAATAAGAAAAGATAACATTCTTTGCAAATGAATCTTTGTAACTTGTGTAATCAATACTCTGTAGATGTATTATTATGAATGCAATCTATGTTTACCATGCAAAAACCTATTTTATCAATGCAAACCTAAGTGTCATTTCAACAATCTTTTTATTTTGCTTTGTATCATCACTGAGCTTTTAAAATGTTGAAAGCGAATACAAGCATCAATGATATGAGATAGACCAATGATGACCTGAGTATTTCTTTCATGATATTTGATATTGCAAGCGAACACAAGCATCAAGGTATAAGATAGGCCAATGATGACCTGAGCATTTCTTGCGTAAACAGACAAGAATTAATCATTTTCTTAAGTGAATCAGAATGTCATCCATGATACTTGGTAGAGCACTTCTCGCGACAATTCATAAAATAATAATGACTAACTCACAAATAGCAAACAAAGAAAAGGTATCATTCTCCTTCCTTGCTTCTCTAGTTTAATACATCATTGAGTAACTCCAAAGAAATGATAAGCAAAATGATAAAATAAAAAGTACAACAATTCAAATTCTACTTAATGTATTTTCAAATCATTATTTAGATTAGATCATCGATGTTGAAATGTGTGTGCTAATGTTTGCTTGATATTCTCAGACGTTTGACCAAAGAACTAACATAAAGACCTATCCTAGGGGTCTCGGGGACTGATCAAAGATTAGTCTTGCCTACGTTATACACGTAGAGACCACATAGTTCGACTGACACAGACTCCACTTTATGACTGATGTAGACTCTATTTTTGTGTTTTCGATTTTATGAATGTTTTTGCATGGATTTTATGATGTTTTTGGATTTTGATGAATTTTCTGATGTTTTTGGATTTTGATTTTCTGATGTTTTTGGATTTTGATGGATTTTTTGATGTTTTTGGATTTTGATTTTCTGATGTTTTTGGATTTTGATTTTCTGATGTTTTTGGATTTTGATGGATTTTCTGATGTTTATGGATTTTGATGGATTTGCTGATGTTTTTGGATTACTTTTCAAGTATCGTCACTTGGTGTTGTCATGTTTGATTTCCTTTCCATTTAAGCTGAAAGTCCATTGTACCAACTAACACTAGGATGTTGCCCCCAAGCTAGGGTAAAACATGATATCCTTGCTATGATATGGATAGTGATAATAATTATCTCAAATGATAGATGGAAATGATATGAAAGGCAACAATCATGACAAAACTATATCTAATAGATAGAAGACTAGTGAAAATCACAAGTAGCACCTGTTTGCCAGGTTTTCATCATTTGTTTTTATTGTGTCCTCTTTCTTTTTCTTTTGTATTTTTTATTTTTATTTTTATTTTTATATATATATATTTTTGTTTTTCTGTCATCATGATGCCTGTTTGCCAGGTTTTTGTCAAGACAACCTTACTGACCATGCACTAGGTGTCCTCAAGTATAGAATCGCCTGAGGTGAATGTTGTTCATGGGTTCCTTCAACATATCTCCTTCTGGTGTAGACAGCCGGTATGCTCTTGATCCATAGACTGATATAATGACATAAGGCCCTATCCAGTTAGGTTCAAACTTTCCCTTCTTTTCTCTGTCTGCTTGATTTCTAGGGTTTTCCCGTAGGACCAAGTCTTCGATCTGGAAGACTCTAGGCTTAACCCTATGATTATAGTTCCTAGACATTCTTTGTTGATAGGCTGTCAAATGATTGACAGCTTGTTGTCGACGTTCATCAAGTAGCTCTAATTCTTGAAGTCTAGAGATCCTATAATCCTCATCTGAAATGAGTCCCTTTAGTGAAACTCAAAGGGATGGAATTTCTACCTCGATAGGTAATATGGATTCTGATCCATAAACAAGAGCATATGGCATAGCTCCTATTGGTGTTCTGATGCTAGTCCTGTAAGCCCAAAGAGCAGGGTTAAGCTGAACGTGCCAATCACGCCCTACCTCATTTACAGTCTTCTTGAGAATCTTTAGGATTGTTTTGATTGAAGCTTCTGCCTATCCATTACCTTGAGCGTAATACGAGGTTGAAAAGTGATGTTGGATGTGGAAATTTTCACACAGCTCTTGGACATCTTGGTTCTTGAAAGGCCTGCCATTATCTGTGATGATTGATTGGGGTATCCCATATCTACAAATGAGATAATTAAGTATGAAAGATGATATTTTCTTCCCAGTGATTGTGGTTAAAGGAACTTCCTCCACCCATTTTGTAAAATATTCTGTTGCGGTGATAATGAATTTATGTCCATTAGATGAAGATGGGTTAATTTTCCCTACCATGTCCAATCCCCACTGACAGAAAGGCCATGTAGTTGTGAAAGGATGGAGCTCCTATGCTGGTGCATGTATAAGATTGCCATGAACCTGACATTTTTTACATCTCTTAACAAACTTATAAGATTCTTGCTCCATGTGTGGCCAGTAATACCCCAAACGAAGGAGTTTCTTGGCTAAAGATAATCTGCTTGAATGTGTGCTACAAATTCCTTCATGGACCTCATATAAAGTAGAAGCAGATTCGTTATGTTTTAAACAATGCAGAAGAGTACCATCTAGGCCCTGACGGTAAAGGGTGTCAGCAATAATGGTATGTTTGGCGGATTGGCGTATGAAGTTGTGCTTTTGGTTGCGAGAAAGATTTGGCAGTAAGATATTATCTTTTAGATAAGTATAAATGTCTCCATAAATGGAAGATTGGGCACTATCCAAAAGGCTTATGGTTTGGGATTTGGGATTTGCGTATGCAGGATTTGACACTTGTTCCACAATAAATCGATAATGATCTTGCGTTTCAGGCATTTGTAGAAGAGTTGCTATTGTGGCCATGGCATCTGCTGGTTTATTCTCTGATCTTGGTATCTGCTCAAATTTGATATCTATGAAGTATTTCCTTAGATCATCTACCAGTTTCTTGTATAAAATCAGTGTGTCATCCTTAGTTTGGTAATCATTGTTGACCTGATAGATGATTAACTGAGAGTCTCCATACACCTGCAGTTCTGTGATTTTCCAGTCAATAGCCACTTTAATTCCAAGGATCAAAGCTTCATATTTTGCCACATTGTTAGTGCAACGGAAGGTAAGTCTGTAAGATCATGGAATTGTGTGCCCAAGAGGTGTGACAAATAAAATTCCTTCCCCTGATCCATGTTGTGTGTAGGATCCATCAAATTAGAGTTGCCATGGTTGTGCTGTAACGTTGAGGATATCCGCATCAAGAAAATCCATGGTCATAGGATGACTGTTTGACAATGGAGCTTCTGCTAATTGGTTGGCAATGACTTGTCCTTTGATAGCTCGTCTTTCAACATACTGAATGTCAAACTCACTGAGGAGCATGACCCACTTTGCCAACCTTCCTGTTAAAGCTTCTTTGCTCAGTAAATACTTGAGGGGATCAATTTTTGCAATGAGCTTGACAATGTGAGTGAGCATATAGTGTCGCAATTTTTGTGTTGCAAATACTACTGCTAAGCATGATTTTTCAATGAAGGTGTAGTTTACTTCATGTCCATTGAGTGTCCTGTTGATATAGTATATTGCCTGTTTCTTTCCTTCTTTATCCTCTTATGCTAGCAAGGCTCCTAAAGAGATATATGTTGTTGTGATATATAGCAACAATGGCTTGTCTTCACTGGGTGGCACCAAGATTGGTGGTGTCATCAAATAATGCTTGATTTGATTGAAAGTACTCTCACACTATTCATCCCATTTAAAAGACACTTTTTTATGCAAAAGATGGTTGAATGGATGACACCGATCTGCTAGTTGAGAGATGAATCTTCTGATGGACTGTAGTCAGCCTTGTAGAGATCTTAATGTACTGATATTCTTAGGAGGTGGCATTTCCACAATGGCTTTAACTTTTGTTGGATCTACTTCAATTCCTTTTATAGAAACTATGTATCCAAGGAGTTTTGCTGATGTTACTCCAAAGGCACATTTCTTAGGATTTAATTTGACTTTGAATTTCTCCAACCTATCAAATATTTTGGCCAGTATCTCGAGATGTCCTTCCCTGGTGTGAGACTTGGCTAAGATATCGTCCACATAGTCCTCCATGAAGGTGTGCATCATGTCATGGAAGATTGTTGTCATAGCTCGCTGGTATGTAGCTCCTGCATTCTTTAACCCAAAAGGCATGACGTTCCAGCAAAAGGTGCCCCATGGACATGTAAATGCTATCTTTTCTTGGTCTTCAGGAGCTATTTTGATTTGATTATATCCTGAAAATCCATCCATGAGTTATAGCATTTGATGGCCAGTTGTTAGATCTACAATCATCTCTATGTTTGGCAAAGGAAAATCATCCTTTGGACATGCTTTATTTAAATCCCAGAAATTAGTACATATTCTGATGGTGTGATCTGGCTTTGAAACAGGTACAATGTTGGATATCCATTCAGCATAATCAATAGATATGATAAATCCAGCATCTAGTAGTTTCTTCAAATCATTTTTTACCAATAATGCAACATGTGGATGCATTTTTCTCAGTTTCTATTTTACTAGTTTAGTGCCAGCTGGTAAGGATAAGTGATGCATAATGAGATTTGTGTCTAAGCCTGGCATGTCAGAGTATGACCAAGTAAAATTGATGCATTGTTCTTCAAATAATTTGATAAAATCTGGCTTTTCTGTTTCTATCATGGATGCTGCCAGGTGTAGTATTCTTACTTTCTCTGCTATGCCAATATCAATAAACTGTGTGGGTTCTATCAACACTAATGATCTTTCATGGTAATGTTGTGGGAGGATGTCAAGCCTTTCATCCTTTGGTGCCTCAATGAGGTTTTCACCATTGGATGCGTTCTTTGTTTTTACTATTTTAGGATCAAATACTGCCATAGAATGGTTTTCACCATTAGATCCATTATTTATTTCCATACTTTTGCAACTGAAAGGTGTGGCACCCTCCTATCTAAAAGCATCATTAAAAGAAGTATTGGTAGAACAAGTATCGGATTCTTCACAACAAAGATAGTTAATAATAGCAGAGTCATTTTCAAAAATAGGGAGATTGATGGGGTGTTGGGGTTCCCACTCGATAAGCTCGGGATGCAGTAAAGGCAATGAATCATTAGATGGGTTGAGGTTAGTGATTGTGAAAGCTTAGACGGAAATGTCATCTAGGTTGTTAGCGGTTATGTCAAGGCCTACGAAGGTATTTTCTTCTGCATCATTTATCTCAATTGATGTCCGTTCATCTTCACTTGAGTCATCAAAATTTTGTGTTTCAAAGACAATAGGATTAAAACTCAAGCTTTGACATCGATCTAAATATCTTAATAGGAAACATCTGATAAGTTGTCCCACTCATATTCATTTGAATCTATTTCAGAATTATCTCTTATTTGAAGAATACGCTCACAGTTTTATTGGTGAGTTATGCTCTTGCTTCTTCTGTGTATCCTAGTCCAGCTTTGCCATTTTTATGAATTGTGAGAACTTGGATTGGTTCTGTTATACTTTGTTCCCCTCGTTCAAGAGGTCCTTGTTTTGCTGCATATCCTAGTCCAGTTTTATCTTTATGTTGGAGTGTGAGAGGCTGGATTGGTTTTGTTATGCCTTGTTTCCTTAACCCAAGAGGTCCCTGTCCTGAATATCCCATCTTCTCCAGAATAGTTTTTCCCTTTCCATATTGATTTGTTTCTATGATATTACTTGTGGAAGTGGAAGCTTCCTCATCCCTATAAAGCCAATTTAGAATAGCCTTATCTTTTGATTCTTCATCTAAGTTCCCTTCTTTTACAAATCTACCATCTAATGCCGTTGTAGATTGTGCTGAATTTTGGGTGATTGTAGATGGTTGTCCATACATTTGTAAGGAGGGTAACATATGTGATAGATGGAAAGAGTGTCCAACACCATATTCACTTATTCCTTTGTCACTTATCTATACTTTTTTGGTGAATTGATGTGAGAGTGAAGCCAATTGTTCTTCGACATTTGAAGGGTTAGATTGTGCCACCCTGTTCTCTTGTGATTTTTGTTGTTTTGGAAGCCACTTTGATATGAAGCTTTGTTGTTTCTCACCATTAGATGAATTTGATGTGCTAACTTCGCGATTGTTAGGTATTAATGTATCCTAAGATGTTTTCAATGTATGAAATCTTAGGTGTCATTATAGTCTGTTGTGATTGTTACCTCCTGTCCATTGATGGGAAATTTTAGGCATTGATGATAGGTGGAAGGTACTGCTTGCATATCATGAATCCAAGGGCATCCCAACAGTATGTTGTATGTCAGTTCCCTATCTAAGACTTGGCAAACCACTTTTTGGACAATAGGTCCCACTTGAATGGGTAATATGATCAACCCTTTAGAGGACCTTTCTTCCTCATCATATGCTTTGATTTTGATTTTTCTTATTGTATCAATGGCTTCATCTGAGTATCCTAGTGCACGAATCAACTTTAAGGTACAAATATTTAAACCAGCCCCTCCATCTATCAGGACACGCTTTACACAGTGTTTATGGATGAGGACTTCAATGTGAAGGGTGGAATCATGTGGATGGGTGAGTGATACATCATCATGTTCAGAAAATGAAAGGAAATGAGGTGCAGATAGATGTCCCACCATACCTTGGAATTGACATACATCCAAATTGTTAGGTACCGTGGTTGATACAAGAGCTTGGTCAAGAACCTCTTTGTGTGATGGGGAAATCTTTAGAAGTTCCAAGATGGATATTTGTGCTGGTATTTTCTGTAATTGATCAATGAGATTATATTGATTAGAGGGAGGATCCACAGATGGGGATGATAATGATGCTCCTTTCAATATAACTTTGGATTGTGCCCTTGTTGTGGCATTAACCGGTTGGTACTCTTGTTTCCCTTTGAGTGTGATTATGTTAATTTGGTTTTCATATTTGTCTATATGTTGTACCAATTAGTAGATGTAATGTCATTGTTTCGATTGATTTCATTGCATAACTTCTCATCCTCTTTGGCAGTAGAAAAACAAAGGATTGTTGTGTCATAAACATAACCGACATTCTTACCTTTGGTGTTTGCGGAAGAGGATTCTCCCTTCTAATAATTGGGTAGAGGATTTTTGAATGTTGTATGATCTTTGTTTGTTTGGTGCCCCTCTGCAAATACTTTCTTTTGATCTATGAGGTCTTGTACCGCATGTTTTAACTACCAACAATTTTCAATCATGTGGCCTTTATTCTGATGGTAGTGATAGTAATGCAAGTCATTCCACCATGATGGTTTGACTTGAGGGTCCCAATTTCTAGCCTCTTGTACTTGAATGAGTTTTTCGTCTAAAATTTCTTTGAGGACTAATTCCAATGATTGTCCTAATGGCATGAATTTTCGTTTATTGGATGGTCATTGGAATGATTGGGTTTTTGTTTCTTCACTGTTTTGATTATTTCCTTGATCACTACTTTGTTTGACATTAAGACCATTGTTTTGTTTGTTTGTAGTGGTTGGCGTCAAGGTGAATACTGGTTTAGATGTGTGTGTATCAATCATGGTATCAATATTCTTATTCTTTTGCCAAAATATTGGCTTTTCGTTGTTGTTGTTAGAGGAATTGTTATTGTTTGGACCTTCAATGAAGTGTTTGATTGTTCCTCTTTTGATTAGAGCCTCTTTGATTTTGAGCCCCTTTTCGATAACTTGTTCAAATGTAGATGGAAATTGTAATTCCAATCTGTAATTCATGTCATCCACTAAGTTATCAATGAACATCTCTATCTTCTCCTCTTCAAGAATAGATCTAGGGTATTCAGCAAATAGCCTTCTCCATCATTAGAGAAAGGAAATAAACTTTTCACCCTTTGCTTGTTTGGTGTTGTAGAGTTCTTTTAAGGTCACCCCATGTTGGATGTTGAATGAGAAGTGCGTTATGAACCTATTGATTAGTTCTTCAAAAGATTGGATCTTGGGTTCCATTTTAGAAAACCACTCCATGCAAGTGTTTCCTAAGCTTCTTGGAAATAATCGTAGTAAGTAAGAGTCCTCGTGTGCGAACTCTATGCTCATGGCTCAAAATTCTCGTATGTGATCCAATGGATCAGTTCTTCCATTGTATTTGTTGTACATCGGGTATTCACAATACCGTGGAAATGGTATCATGTTAATGCTTGGGTCGAATGGATAAGGGCAAATGTCTTGTAAGGAATATCTTTTTGTTGGCCCTTGTTGGATATTTTGGAACTGTAATTGTAATTGTTGGATTTGTTTTTTCAAAGCATCTATTTGATTTGGATTATCCATACTAGTTGTCTAGGGTGTGGTTGTTTCCTTGAGTTGATTGACATCAAAGTCTTTAGGAAGCTTAGCACCTTTGTCAGCTAATAGTAGAAGATACTTTTCCATATCTTGCTCTAGCATCTTTTCCATAAATTTATGGAAATGAGGGTCTTGTTGAACTTTCTCAATTTCTTCTGTAGTTATTTCTTTCTCATGTGAATTAGTGAGAGGATCAGTGTTGCTGTATCGTCCCCAAGGGTTTTCTTCAGCCATGGCTACCATTCTTTCATTTTCTTGTTGTTGTTGTCTTTGATATGCTGATCATGTGAAAATAGGCATACAAACATTTAAAGTTTTACTCTAGACTTTGATCTTGGTTTTTTTTTTATTGGATAAGTGTCGAAGTTTTCGATAAAAAATCTGATTTAGTTGTGTCTAGTTTCGTGATGGAAGGATGATAAAATCCTTGATAGGGAAATTTTGACACAAAATCTCAGATTTAGTGATAAGGAAACTTTGCAAGATGTTTCAAGATCTAGGCGTAATAGTAAAGTTTTATTTTTGTATGATTCAAGTGTTTTGGACTATGGAAAAAATGTTTTGGACTGATGAAAACCTTGTTTTTGATATGGGAAAACTGACAAACTGTCCTACTAACTCTCTATTTTTTTTGACTTTATGAAGCGCTAAAACAGAGCTGGGACATGCTATAACAGATCAGTGATGTGCTAGAACAGAGCAGTGATGCACTATAACAGAAACCCAAAGTGCTAAAATAGACCAGTGATGCGCTATAACAGAGACCCAAAGCGCTAAAACAGAGCAGTGACGTGCTAGAACAGAGACCTAAAGTGCTAAAACAGATTTGGTACATGCTAGAATAGAAACCCAAAGCGCTAAAACAGAGCAGTGACACACTATAACAGAACCATGAGGTGCTAAGATAGAAAACTATCTTACTCTATGAAACTCACTTGGTCTAGTATCGTATTGTATGGCTAGTTGTGGGATGTATTTTGGATGAATTCTTTGACTGTGATTGTGGTGTTGCCTAAGAGCCCTTCTTTGATAAAATGCTTGTGAATCTAAGGGAGCTACAGCATAGTCGTCCATATAACCTCTAGAGAAATCGTGATACCTATGAATAAAAGTCCTATGTTGGAGTAGAACTTTCCTGCTTTGATATAAAAATCGTTGCTTTCTCAGAAGTTGTTTGTATGTAAGTGTTTTCTTTGGCTTTCTAATTCATTTGATGAGAGATTTCTTGACAAATTTGGTGGATACCCAATCTCGAATCATGAGAATTTCACAAGTGTTTTTATTTTGAAGATTTTTGTGATGATCTTATCTGAATTTAATGAGAGAAAACACAGCAAGCAAGAATAGGATGGTTGACTTTAAAATCCTAGAATCTAAACAGATAGTGTATGTTCTTAAGAATCAAGCATGATTCTTCTTGATTTTCACTGGTTTATAATAGATAAGACACTTCAGATAGACTCAATCCTAGAGACAAAAGGTCATTGTTATATACTCGAACGGCCCACAGCTTGGAATTACATCAACTCACACAGCCATGTCACCCCCTAGAGGGCGCCCGTGTTTTTGTCTTTTCCAGGTGCGTACTCAGAGTGACGGAAGTGGATACTGGATCCCCTAAGCAAAAAATCCTTGGAAATTATATGGTGAGTGCTTGAGGGTAGATTATTCCCCGCCCCTACACTATTGAGTATTACAATGTTTAGAAACTGACAAGCGTGCTTCTATTTCTAGGTTCTTAGATAGGGTTTCCGTTCAGAGTGGCAAATGGATAAACTCCCTCGAGAGACCTCCCAATCTTTAGAACAAAGATTTTGGGGATGGTTATCCTGCACAATTTCGTTGAAAGAGGGTTTCCCCAAATTCACATAAATTTTTAAGTGGGTTGGAATACCATGGCTTTTGGCTGTCCCCACTCAGGTTGTTCCCTTAGGGTGAGTACTTTTTCCCACTACGGCAGGCCTATCTAAAGGTTTTAAAAAGCTTTAAGAATGCGTAAAGAAAAGTGAGTATGGTATTCTGATGCACCTAGTAAAGGGGAGATCATAAACCTATCACCCAATCACAGCAAAGAAGTTTGTTCACTTTTAAAACCCAAATGACAAATTAGCTAATCTATACGGAGATATTGCTCCATAAAAGCATGATGTTCAATTTTAATCCCACAAGAAATTGTGAAGTTTCTATCCTAGGATTGATCAATTTTTATCCATTTTCTATCCTAGGATTGGTAAATTTTAATCCATTTTCTGTCCTAGGATTGATAAATTTTAACCAAAAATAGATAAAAACAAAATATGGCCATGGATGCGTCGAATCCAGATAAAAAAAAAATGATTTTAAAGACAAAGAGTCGAGGCACTGAAACAATAGATCGATGCGCTGAAACAGTGACGCAGAACGCTAAAACAATTGAGCAGCGCACTACAACAGAAGACCGGTGTGCTAAAACAGACCACCGGTGCACTAAAATAGATTATGGGTGCACTAGAACAGACCACTAGAGCGCTACAAAATCCAGCTGGTGCGCTATAAAAAGTCACGGTTCTCCGAAAACTATCACGTCGATACCTATAAGACACTTTTCACAAAAAATATGTAGAAAATGGGGTTAGGCCCCATGGTGGGCGCCAAATTGTAAGCGTAGGAATGAGTTAAACCATCTAAACATGCTTCTACACCTCTAAATAAGACATTGCATCTAAGATTTAAGAAATTTAAACTAATTTAAACTAAAAATCTTCATAAATCTGTCCTATTGCTCTCTAACTCTAAAGATCTCTCTAATCTACTTTGCTCTCAGATTTTAGAAGCTAATTAGACCATTGGAATGACACTTAGAGAACGAGAATTCAAATTAATTCTATTCCTATATGATTAAATAATTAAAACTACTATAATGGCTGCCATGACTGCAAATGTTGAATGTTGGATGAATGCTGAATGGATGTTGGATGAATGCTGGATGACTGTTGGATGCTTGGAAAACCTACAGAGTAAGATTGCACAAGTTGGGATCCATTTCTTGTAGCCAAAGACCTGTATTTATAGCTTTTACGGCAGCACATTTGCACAGGGATACGGGATAAGAGGCTAGGATTCAATCTAGAGAATTGAATGGCATAGGATGAGAAGATGGAGTTGATCATGGAGAATTGTTTCTCCCCATGAAAACACCAGGCAAGATGAGAGGGAAGGTGGTTGGAAGAAGATTGAGAGGACTTCCTGCAGGTTTGTCCCCGAAGTTCTTCTTGTGAATGACAGTAGAATTAATTAGATTTTGAAAATTTTATTTTATTAGTGAGTGATAAAAGGTATATGATTTATGCATAAATTTAAATATTTTTGATTTATTTAAATTTAGCAAAAAGAGGATTGAATAATTTAATAAATCAAACTATAGAATTTGTTTATTAAATTAAAATAAAAGGAAAATGATAATTAAATAAAATATTTTAGAATATCTTTATTTAATTAAGAAGAAATGTGATGAGGTAATTAAATAACACAAATTATTTAAGTTGTGTATTTAATTTATGATAGAAGTATAAAAGAAGTAATAATAATAATAATTAAATAAAACAAAGTTTTTAATTTTGTTTATTTAATTAAGAAAGAAGTAATATGATGAACTTAATATAAATAAATATTTCTATTTATTTACTAAGTAGATGAATTTAAGTTTAATTAATCAAATAAGTCATATTTAATTAATTAGATTCTTCAGACCATTTTTAAGTGTCTACAATCATATGTCATAGAAAGAAAAGGTGTCTATGTGGATACTAGCCTCCTCTACTTTTCATCAAAAATAGACAATTCAAAATATTTGCTAAAGAAATCGGGATTTTGATGCAGAAACATATGAACAAGAAAAGAGGTAAATCTAAACTTCCCTTCCACTGGGTAATTCTCTATTTTCCTTATCATCTCCTCCACGAGGAATTCGGCGAAATCATACCAAAAGAAATTGTGTTGCTTGTGGTATTGGAAACCCAACCCTAATTGAAAAGTGTAGACCATCTCATCAAAGTCCAAGCCACACACAATTGCTAGCATTGAAAAGGTGTCCTGCATGTCTTCAAAAAATGAACTGTGCAGCAATGGGATACTTGACAACTGAGTGCCGAGGATCCCCTTTTTGCCAATCTCCTCAATTAGGAAATCTGGGCTCTTTTTCATCCCCATCCACGTGTTTTCTCCTTTAGCAGGAGTGAAGGACTCAATTTTCTCCTTTCTGGTACTTGGGTCTGGGATACATAGCATGTGCCAAATGGTTGGTGGGATGATGTTAACATTTAAGGTTCTGCCTTTAATACTGAGGGTGCTTAGGTTATAACACTGAATAGCCGCATCAACTAGTTTCGGGCAATAATGTACCAGTGGGACCATGTACTGTGGAAGCCCATTGTACCATACCTTTTTTTCTATTGACTTCGCATGCTGGGATGTCTTTATTCTTGCATAGGTTGCTTCTCTCAAATACTTAGTGTTTTTGGAAAGGCGTGGGTCATGAATATTGTCCCATTCCTCATGGACCCATTTTTGGTTTTTGTAATCTTTGTGCCTATATAGCTCCATTATATTTTCCCATTTTGGCTTGCCTGGTATACCAGGCATAGTATATGATATATCTTCATAGATGTAAACAACCTTTGACAACTGCATAGCCCTAAGCAATGGTTGGTCAACTTCCTCGTGAACTTGCTATGTTGAACTCTCTGCCATTTTTCTCCTTAGATGAAAGCTTCTGTAGGGCTTGAATTCTCTATAAAATTTTACTTGGCTCTGGATATGCCAAAACTTTTCTTCACTTGGCTTAGCATATTTCAAAAGACCTTTAAGCATTAATAGTTTTGCATGCAATATTTTAGCTATCTTTTCTTAAGGTGGTAGGAGAAAGTGGGCCTTTTGCATTTAATTCGACATGTACCACCAACTCCCTACTTTGTGTGAAAATGAATTACTTGCCATTTTGAAGTGGAAATAATTTATTATTGCATCTGGTAACCATGTGATATGATGTGATTTCCTTGGAAATTGAGTGGAAATTTTCCTTCTAACCTTGTATTAGTATGCGCTGGCAATTAATATCCCAGACAAAATGATTAAGCCAAAGAAAATGATCACCACTTGAAAAGATATGAATCCTTCCTTGAGTTTTGGGAAATGCCTGTGAGGTGACACAATAGCTTGCGGACCGTGTAGCTTACTGCCAATAATTGCCACCATTTTAAGCTAATTAATTAGTTTTCAATATCTCTACACGCATTGAGTCATATTTTGGTAGATGCAACCAGAGGATTGTGAGTAAACCTAAGCACACTTTTCAAGTTGGCACTTGGTTATCATCACATTTTTCAAAAGTTGATTAGCATGCTTTTCATCATTTTTTCATAAATATGCCTCTAAGCAGTGAGAAAATCACACTTAGCATTCGAGCAATTTTAGCAATAGGTCATTGGCTTAGTATTTGGCTTTATTACTAGCAAGGTTCTCATAGGCTAGGCTGTAGGCAATTTTTAGAAATAGTTAGCAAGTAATAGCAGTGTGTTGGTGCCATGGATACTCCTATTAGGCTAGTATCATATAAGTTGCAAAAATATTTCCTCAGTGAGATTTCTACTAGGAATTTAAAGAGGATGACGAAAAACAAACAGTCCTTGGCTTTGATAGCCATGAAGTGGGTTCTAGGTCGAGACTGTCTCGAGTACGAAGACAAATATCATGTCAATACCAAAATTTCCTTGCACTTTGTTGCATCTATGTTGGATATTGGTATCCCTAGGCCCTTGGTTTTGAAATTAGTCAAAGAAATCTTTCCCAAAAAGTACCTAAATGGTCTAGGTGAGGTCATTGCTCACGCTGCATATGGGGTAGGCCTACCAATAGCTAGTGACCTTAGGCACTATATTGAGGAGGAAGCATTTGTCCCATGGCTGTCGTTTCTCAGGGGATTCCACCTCCAGACACACAATGAGCACCAACAAAAATTTATCTAGGCCTTGCACTTTCTCTTTCACATCTACAACATAGTGACATTCTACAATATCAACTGGTACACTGACTTTAGGAACCTTGTGTTTCCTCCGACAATGGATGTTGTGCCAAATGATGTTGCTTTTGTTGCTAGTGTGCCTCCTGATGAGGATGTGGTAGATGTTTCCATTGATGCATCAATAGCTATTGCTCATTCCATTGGATGAAATTCCTCCTGAACTTCTTTTTATTTTTCCTTTAAGAATACACCACTTGTTGCCTAGTTTTGTATATATGCCTGAAAAGGCCTTACGTAGTATATATATGAAAAGAAGACCACATATAATCATATAATTTTGAATTATTGATCTCTAGACATTTTCACCATGTAAAAAAAAAGCATATATATATATATATATAATGAAATATAGCTTTATAAAAAAAAAAATATGGTTGTTTTTCCTTTGGCATTCTATCATATGGGTTTCTTTTCTTTTAACATATTTGTTGATTTTCTTTGCATATGGGTGTTTTTCCTTTGATTATTCCTGCAAAGTATCTTTACTGCCCTATTCTCTACAATGGTGGATTTCTTTTCCACCGAAACATGAATTAATTTCTAAAAAAGACCGGCCAACAAAACAAAAAGGGAAAGAAAATAAAAGCATTATTAACATATGTACAATAGTAAAATTTTCCACTCAATGGAACAACTTAAGATGAATCTCGTTGACCAGAATTCCCAAGGCTTCCTATTCCATGCTTTCCAATTCAAAAGCATTATTCTCTTTGCACTTGATAATTTTAAATGGACCCTCCCAAAGGCTATCAAAATTTCTATGCTAACTTGGCTAAGAAGCCCTTTCATTGAATTTTTGCATTAAGTCTTCACACTTTAGGCCTTGGTTGGATGCCCTCTTGTCAAACCATCGCTTGACAACTTATTGGTAGTTTTTCATGGCTATTAGGGACTTTTCCCTTTTTTCTTGTACTTCTAATAGTTCAGCAAGCCAAACCTCCATGGTGCCATTTTGTTCTATCTTAAGGGATTTCAGCAATTGAAGTGCTGGAATCTCCATGGATATAGGAAACAATGCCTCTTTTCGATATAACCAACTCATAAGGTGAAGTCTTAAGGACTTTTTTAGGAGTTCTATGATCTACACAAAGCATCACTCAGAGGTTTTTGTGCCATTCTCTCTGGCACTCTGAACCAATTCTTTTAAGGAGTCGAACCAAGTTCTTTTTTGTCGACTCAGCTAGGTCGTTTCCCTATGGGTAATAATTTGATGATGTCTTAAGGAATATGCCATTTGTTAATGAAAAGTGACATACCTTTGCACCTAGGAAGGCTCTAGAATTATCAAAAATGGTAGTCTTTGGAGGGTTGAACCTTGTCACTAACTCTTTAAGGAAATCCATTATCTCTGCCTTTATTGCATTTTTAAGTGGAGAGGCTTCTGTCCACCTTGTGAAGTAACCTATAGCCATCAGAATCCACTTTTGTCTGGAACTAGAAGTAGGATTGATCATCTCGATGAAGTCCAGACCCCATTGTGCAAATGGTTCATCTGACACTATAGGCTTTAGAGGCATTGTAGAATTATTTCTTCTGCCTATAAGGAACTGGAATTCCTTGCAAGATTTCACCAAGGAATGTGAGTCATTGAAAAGTGTGGGCCAATAGTAACCTGCGCACATGATTTTGATGGTGGTGGTTTTAGCAGAGAAGTGTCTACCCATGTTGCTATTGTGGAAAGTGTCGAGGATTCTCTTCGCTTGCTCTACAGTAACACATTGCAAGAGGAGACCATTGAAATTCCTTTTGAAAAGGACCCTTTCCACTAGTGCATATCTACAATTATGTAGTTGATAATATCTCCTCTTTTTGGAGGAAAGACCTATAGGATACTTTCCTATTTGCATAAACCTCACTCTATTTGTTAGCCAACAGCCCTTGGACTCTATCTCATTCATCAAAACAAGCTTCGGTTGCTCTTCTTTAGCGAGTATCTCTTCATCATGCACCATGTATTCACATAGTCCTTTTCAATGGACAGTTTTGGTGGGTTTTACCTCAATGTCATATTCAAGGATCTTGGTGATCCAATTAGCTCTTTTTTCTATGATTTCTCCCACTATGATATATTTATGCACACTAGAATGCATGACATAGACAATCACTTTGTTGCAGGAAATTAGATGGAAATTTTTTTTAAGTCCCTTTACTATTGAAAAGGCTCTCCTTTCAATGAAATATAGTTCATCTCATATTATTTTAGGGTTCGGGAGTAGAATGCCACTGGATGTTCTCCTTTTCCTTCATTATCCTTTTGAGTCAAGACAGTAGCAATAATGGACTTGCTACTAAATACACACATTATAAAGTCCTTTGATAAGTCCGGATTAACCAGTACCGGAGTTGAGGAAATAGCATCCTTAACTTTTTCAAAGGCTTCTCTGGCTTCCTTTGTCCACTTAAATTCTTGATTATTTTTAAGCACTAGGGTGATTGGCTTAATTATTCCCACAAAGTCAGAAATAAACTTGCTAACAAAATTTACCTTTCCCAGGAAGTATTGAATTCCTTTCTTGTTACCCAGAAGGGGAAGTGTTTTGATGGCCTTCACCTACTCGGGGTCAATTGAAACTCCTCCTTTGGACACCACATGTCCCAATAGATTACCTTGCGGTACTCTGAATACACATTTTTTTGGATTCAGGGAAACCCCAAACTCCTGGAATTTCTGAAAAACCATTTCTAAGTGATCAAAATGATCATCCTTAGACTTAGAAAACATAGTAAGATCATCCAAATAAATTAGGATAATCTTGTTGATCATCTCGCTAAAAGCGATATCCATTGCCTGTTGAAATTTTGCTCCTACATTAGATAAACCAAAAGGAATTTTAGCATATGAAAATTTTCTCCACTTTGTAGTGAATGTAGTCTTATGTTGATCTTCTTGTTTAACTCGAATCTGATTATAACTAGAGAAGCCATTAAGCAGGGAAAACATTTTTTATCCTACCACTGTTTGTAGGATTGACTCCATAGAAGGCAGCGGATAATGATCCTTTAGGGATGCTTTGTCTAGGTCTCAGAAGTCCACACACAAGTGGATATCTCCATTCTTCTTTCAGACTGGGACCAGATTGGATACCCATGTGCTATGTTTAATTGAGAAGATAATCTATGACTCGATTAGCTTTGTTAGCTCTTGCACCCTTAGTGCTTCAATTTTGGGGTTCACTGGCCTCTGCTTTTGTCAGACTGGTTTTGCACCCTTCGCCAGCTCGATTGTGTGTTGGATGATGTCAGGATCATATCCCTTCAAGTCATCATAGGACAAGGCCACTACTCCATATTTTCCACATAAATTGATGATCCTTTCTTTATCGGGATGCGGTACATCTTTCCCAACTCAAAGGTTTCTACCATCTGAAACCTAAAGGTCTATATAGTCATTTTTTTTTGGCACAAAATTCCCTCTATCATTCCTTGCATCATCATTATCAAAAAAATTTTTGAGAGAAACCAATCCATTTGGAAGCTTGTTAGATTTTAGCTGCATGATTTGTCCCTTATAAGCCTCGACAATTTTTGGTTGGAGCTGATCGGTGAATTCCCTCGATTGCTAGATGAACAAGGAAATGTGTTCATCACTTTCAAACACCTGCCAAATTTGATCATTATCAGGAATTTCTATTCGGACTATCACTCGTATAGATTGTTTGTTATGTATAAGATCAAAGGCAGGGTCAAACTGGGATCCGATTGCTACCATGCAATCTGTGTCATCATTTTGTTCTCAAGGAGCAGTCTAGATGTTGAAGGCTTCAAAACCCTCAACCAGGTCCTAGATGCAATGCCAATAGGATTTCATGTAGACATTCCTTGCTGTGAAAATTCCTCAAACTTGGTTGACCACTAGTTCAAAATCTCTGAACATCATTAATTGATTGATGCCCATTCGCTCCGCAAGGCTTAAACCTTGTACTAGTCCTTCGTATTAGGTTTCATTGTTTGAACAAGCAAAATAGAAGCGGAAAGACCTTAGTTTTTTTCATTTTGTGGGGATACCAAACACATCCCCACTCATGTACCTACCTTGCATCTTGCCCCATTGAAGTATAACATCCATAGCTTGGAGGCTGGATTATTTATAGGATCCTTTGTTACCTTCGAAACCTCTTGCTCCTCATCAAAAATGACATATGTACCCAACCCAGTGGCATGATAATTTCCAAAAGGATCCATGTCGATGAACTCATTAAGAAGAGCCTCATCCTTTTCACTTCAATCCCCAATCACTTCCTTGTCCTCTAGCAATTTAGCACAATATATTTCATCTTTAGTGATAGAGGTATGGGTGGCTTCAAATTTGATCATAGCTTCATCCACAACATGGTGCAAATGCAATGGTTTAGACAATAACTTCAGCTTGGCCTCGTGCTTGGTTCAAACAATCAAGTGTTTCTAATCCAGCGATAAGTATCATCCTATTTTAGCAGTAAATTCCTGAGATAGGCAAAGACCAAACATAGGAGGAACATCAATGATGATAGTATCTTGAGGCACAGTGATGCTAGGATATCCAAAGAGAGTTAAGGAAAGATCCTTAATGATCCTCACTATTTCAACCTTGTTCCTGTCAAGCTGCATAACTCCCTTCTTCATGGTTTCAGAACTAAGACCCAAGGATTCAACTATTTGTTTTGGCATGACTGTGGTGCTAGCACTTGAATTGATTATTGAATTGTGCAATAGTTTATCACCCACAATAAGGGTTAGGAAGAATGGTTTTGGCTTACCTTTAACTTCCACAGGGGGTTCCTCTGAATTATTTGTGAGGACTTTGGCTTGAGGCGTTAGATCCATGGCCTTTTCTTTCAGAAACTATTATGTTGGATTAGAACTAGCATCCTCCTAGAGAGCCTTTTGAAGCAATTTTTTATGTTCCAAGATTGCTAGGATGTGCCACAGGGACACATTGGCAGAGGATTTCCTTAATTGTTCCACCACATTAAACAGTGGTGGGTTCAAGGATTTTTATTCCTTGGTTTTTGTTATCACAATTTCTTTCCATGGTTGGAATGGTGGCATGACTGAGGTGATGCTAGGAGATTGGTTAGAGGCACTCCTGTTTTGTGGTGTGACTGGTTTTCCCGTAAACCTTCGCTTAGAGCGAGTGTTATAATCAAACTGAACTTGTGGTGTCTTTGATGTAGAAGGATTGTTTGTGAAAACTGCCTCATCCTCTTCCATCCATGAGAAGAGTGCATGATTAGGAGTGATGTCAGATTCTTGTTCTAGGGACATCCCTTGCATCTGTGTGGTATGAACCACACTCTCCATTTATGGTGAGGCATATACATAATATATGTGGTCTGAAGTCACACCTTGGTTGCGCTTCTCTACCACCTTTTGTTGTAAGTTGCCAGATGGACAATTTTGGGGCATGTGCGCATTGCTGTAAGGGAAGCACCATGGATTGATATCATCAATGAGGTTATTTTGTCCCATGGTCAATTCCCTCCTTGAGCTCGGTGAAGCGCTTGTTAGCGGAGTAGGTACTAGCACCATTTGGTTAGCTGTTGGAGCTGGTGTATTAGTGTGGGGACTACCTTGGTATCGATTCTACTGATATGAAGACCATCCACCTTGATAATTCTTATAGATAGGCTTTAGAGGCATTGATTGGTTTTGATTTAGGGTGGTTATGTCATTTTCCATAGTCTGCAACATTTCTTTAAGATTGCTCATTTCATCCTTGGAGGAACCAAATGTAGAGGCAACATTTTGTGGTGCTGCCACATATGTGTACATTGACTAGGGAGGTGTGGGTACACTGGTCGAAACAACCTCTTATGCGAGCATTAATATTTTGGGAAATATCAGCATGATAGGCCGAGGAGGCAGCTTTCTGCAATCTATCAAATGATTCTTAGATTTAATGATGACACTGTAAGCATTTGGAAAAGTAGCTCCTCCCAAAGACTTGATCATAATATAAATGTTGAGATTGATAGACTTTAGATAAAATATGAATTCCAACTCTGAAGTTGGGTGGATAGCAATAGGTATCCTCTACCAATTTGTGTGGAATCGGGCATTGAAATCTATCATAGCCTCTTGGGGAGCTCATTTTATGACAGATAGTTGATAGTACAGTGAGGAGCGATCTCTGTCATTTAAAAACCTCTCATAGAATGGGTCTCCGAGCTCATCCAAGGTATGGATAGTGTTAGTTGGAAATGTTCGATACCAATCCAACAGCTTGCCTTTGAAAGATGCGGCGAGGAGCCTCAACGCTACATTCTACGTGGTGATCCCATGCACCAGACACACATCTGCCACATCTTGCAGATGTTTTATGGGTGTTCTTGAGCCATCTTCGGTAAACTTGGGTATATCTTTCATAGCTAATACCAAGATAGCAGCCTAGACATCGAGTGTTATTGGCACTATTAGGGAACTTTCGGTGTCCTATGCCATGTAATTTCTATTGGCACCTAGAAACATGGTTAGAGGAATGAGCTCAGGAAGTGGAATTGTTACCAGCTAGTTTGTGGCATGCACTCTTCCTAGTGGCAATGCTAATAAATAGGGGTTGTTTGTGGTTTGGGATCTAGTTATAGGTTGATGGCTCATACACCCTTCTAAAGTGTAAATTCATTTAAGCTCTATCCCACTGGGCATGCTAGAAAAAGAATAAACTATTGATGCTAAAATTTGACAAGGTAATAATGCCTTATGGGAAACTCAATTTATGGGGGACCTTTTGTGCTAAATTGAGTGACCTCCAGATTTTGAAAGAAGTCAGCTTCTTCTATAATGGAGCTTTGGAAAGGGAAAAGGAAAAAAATATATAAAAATAAAGCCTAATCTAAGGCAATGCGCCAAGACTTAATGATGGGCATGATAAATCATAGATCTAAGGGCCCGATTGGTATTTGTAATGTCCCGGAAAGGTAAAAACTAAAGATTAAAGCATAGATAATCCATTCATTGACATAAAATAACATTGCATACATTCCTACTACCAAGAAGAGTCATAAGACATGATCTAGACTAGCAAATTTGCATTCAATTTATAGAAGTTCTCAAATGAAATATCCAGACAATAGCTGCACAGTCTAAAGTTAATTAAATAGCATAAATGAACAGAAAGGTTGAACAATTGGCACAATTTGAAAGTCTTTGCAATAATAAAAAACAATAATAAAGGCCTGGTGTCTTTTCTAAAATTAGTGTTCTTCTAAAAATCCAGACCCTTTCCTCAAAATAGAGAGAAATATATATAGTTGAAACTCCTACTGCCCTGTCAAACAATAACATAAAAGATTTTAGGATCCCTGGGAATGATGCAGAATCAAATATTCCTCCAGGATGATGCAAAAGAAAAAGATTTGAAACCAAGCATCCGGTCATTCCAAGCCCAAGTGCATCCTCTACAATGATGGCAATGGTCCTGACGAGGTCAAGTATGCAAGTGTCATCACCCTATAAAGAGAAAGCAATTATGACACACAACGACCAATCATAGTGTCTATTTTGCTTCATCCTTCACCTAAAATACAAAACTTTCCAAAGAAACACATGGAAACATATTGCAACTCATGTGAGTCTTTATCTTTCGCCATCGAAATCTTGCGCTAAGGTGACACATGGCATGTGGGTGGAGCTCTACTCAAAAGTGAAGGGAAGCAGTCATCAACTATGTGCAACAATGATACATGGCAACATAGTGGGGCCTCCTTGAAATGTGAGGGAAGGAAAACCTTCTTGGAGAGAAAAGCAGACATGTGGAGGAAGCAACAGATTTTGAAAAAAAGGCCGAGTGGCTCATTTGCGATGTGTGGGCCAATACTTAACCAAAAAAGAAACATATACCCAAAGGGAGCTTGCTAAATATTTATTCACAAGTGTATTATTATGGAATTTTCTAGGCAAGCTGTGAAAGGAAATGATGTATTATCCTCACAACATAAGACTATTGCTCATTCTTTTCCCTTGAAATT